>JAJMGN010000209.1:0-184380 GCA_030575015.1 Cephaloascus albidus | reverse complement strand
GCTACATTATATGGCCCAAATTGTATAGATGAATCTTATTCTCGATCGAGAACTTGAACCTAGTTGGTAGATAACGAGATATAACATACAATTGGATGATAAAGTCTAAACTGAACATATTTAATTCATTGTAACTCAATTTTAGATTTGAGGCCATGTATATTGCTGCAATTAAATTCTACCATATCTTTAAATTTGTACAACCGAGAATATATTTGATGAGGAATATAAATGGTTGAGTTGAGCTTACTTCTATCAAACTTTACTGAATCTAATCAACTCAACAAATTGGCCACTAATTTAATTTATAATAATTATATATATAATTCATAATTCCAAGAGCTAGGATCGAGCATATATAATTAAAATGTTGTCGAACGCTTAATATAATATATAATAAATCATGATTAATCGCGATGTTGACGTATATCATATATAAAAACCTGATACGAGCACAGTGCGCACCAATCAATTATATACATATACTGTCAGATCTAGACATGCCATCAATATTATTATAATAATTATATACAGAATTATAATTTCAATCAAATTAATATTTATAGCTGATTAAATTAAATATGATCGCGAGATACCACTATAATATATAGACATAGTACGTCTGTTATATAATGCTACAACTGATGGAAAGATCCTGACAGACAATTCAAAACGTCTATTCTATCCTGAATTTATAGTCTTGCGCAACTTCATTAAAAGTATAAACATAAAATCAGTTTCATTTTGAGTCTGAAATTTGCAGCCGAAAATGCGATGAAGGAAAATAAACTGTGTTTAGGAAAATCGAACTCACGTCGTTTTATTCAAAAACACGAAAACACCAAAAATAAAATAAAATAAAATAAAAATATCAAAAGAGAGAAATCAGAGAGAAAGAAACACTTTCGAACAGCGTGAAAGTTACTGAATAAGAGAGGAAAGAAGATGGCTCTCCCAAGTAACTTGGCTAACAACTTGTTACCGTCAGAGATCAATTTCATGGCAGAAAACGAATACATAACCATAGTCCCCAGATACTCCATGAAAAAAATTGATTTGATAACGGTACGTGTTTTCTCCCAACTGGACTGCTACTTCCTTGAAAGATTGAACTAACTTCGGACCCAAGACAAAACTACCTGCTTTGAGGGCAATGAGAAGAGAAGAAATTCCATTATGGCTAGCATTGATCTTAAAATCACAAGATAAATGTAACATAGCTCCTCCCAATTGGTTAAACTTATCATTCCTAAAATCAAAATATGATGAAGAAGTTGAGATATCAAATAAGTTTTCAAAATTACCTTGGAATTGGTATGAATTATCCAAGATTTTACTTGAAAAAGCTAGTGATGATTTACCTGACCCATCTCATCAATTGAGATCTGTGCTACAGGATTTGAGAGAAATAAGATTGATCAAGTCTAGAAAAGGTTTGAAAGAATTGAACGAGTCCAATATCCAATTGGATGGGTTGTCATTATTAGAAATCAATGAGATGAGATCATTTGTATTATTGGTTATGGATAAGTTGAAAAAATTAAATGACTGTATAAGTAAAAATGATGAGGATATGGATATGGATCTTGGGGACAATGATTTCGACGCTGATGATGATTAGCTTGAGCTCTTATAAAGTATTTTAGTTCCAGCTGCTACAATAGTGTGTGTAGCTCATGATATAACACATTTGCTTTTGGTCAATATGCTACTTTAAGAGTCTTGTTTTCAACTACAGCTTCCACCAAAGTGCCATTCTTGTCCCCCATCTCTTAGGGATTGACCAGAGATTAGTTTTTTCTGTTATAACTGATTTCCACTGAGTCTTATTGGTCTATTGACTCGTTGGACCCTTTAATACCCACTACTAAAAAAATGGTTGTGGCACGAGAATTTAAATTTATGAGTAAATGGAAATTTAACCCCAGATTTGAGATATAAATTTTCCAATAGATGTATATAAATTCTTTTGTTTACAATAATTATCATTTTATTCTCAAATAATGAGCCAATTGAAAAATTTGACTCAAAAATTTGTATCGAATATAACAAAACATGAAAAATTAACACGGGAGAGAAGAAATTTAATATTATCGATATTGAAATCAACGACAACTAAAAGAGAAGCCAAAACATACCTTAATAAATACAGATTCTTGAATAATGAAACAAACACAGTTCAAAGATTCTCCTATGTCAATAGATTCCTTGCGAATAAGAAACCTTTCTTGCAATACGATGAAGATGAGAAAATTTACCCCTTGAGAATCTCTATAATCAAGATCAAAAAATTCCAATCCATAAATAATGAAACTTTAAGAGGTGTCTGTGAAAGCATAAAGAGACTTGTTAAACTAGGAATATCCCCCATAATACTCTTGGATAATGATTATAATCCACACGATAATATTGTGGTGAATTACAATCAGTCAGAACAATTGCTTATGGAAAAATCAAATAGATTAATGCATACAATCAACGAGATAGATTCTGAGATGAGCACAACTGTCATAAGAGATCTATTCACACAGGATGAGAATGGTGGTGAGTATCAACTCAAGACTCCCGAACTTTTGATAACTCCGTTATACCAAGGGATTATTCCAATATTGTATCCGATTGTGTATAATGTCGCCAAAGCTCAAGATGTGTTGATTTCCCCATATGAAAATTTATTAGCATTATGTAAATCTTTGAATAATTATAAAGACTTGTTAACAATTGAAAAAATTATTTTCTTAGACCCAATTGGTGGAATACCTTCCATCGAGAGATCCAAGACTTCGCATGTTTATATTAATTTAGATCAAGAGTTTGAAGATATCACTTCAGAGTTGTACATTGGGTTCTTATCACCACATAAAAGAGATGCACACTTATCAAATGTAACAAATATGAATGATATATTATCACAACTCCCTGCTGATGTCACTGGTATTATTACAACTCCGGAGATATTATCTATACATTCTGATAAGTTGAATCCCGTCATATACAATGTGTTGACAGATAGACCCATCATATCATCGTCATTACCTATAAATAAGAAGATCCCCAGATTATCAACTACTATCTTGAGAAAGGGCACACCTATAAATATCGTTGGTTCATACACTGAAGGTCAAAGTATAAACTTAGTCGAAGCTGCTGAAAGAAACGAGTTGGACTTACAAAAACTCTTCAGCTTGATTAACGATTCTTTCAGAAGAGAATTAGATATTGATCGATACTTGGAGCGTATTGGAGACTCAATAGCTGCTGTTATAATTGCTGGTGATTATGATGGTGCAGCAGTAATCACATATGAGACAACTTCCAATGGGCAGAAAATAGCATACCTTGATAAATTTGCAGTATCAAGTTCCAATCAAGGGTCCACCGGGATAGCTGATGTTATATTCAAAGTTATGGTCAATCAGTTCCCAGATGAGATAATATGGAGATCAAGGAAACCTAATCCTGTGAATAAGTGGTATTTTGATAGATGTAAAGGATCTTTATCGTTGCCTGAGTCGAATTGGAAGATTTTTTATACTGGTGATAAATGCAACAAGGTTAGTTTACTGAAGTTGAATGAGTTTGTTGAGATTTGTGAGACCATTGAACCTTCGTTCAAATAGATTAGATATAATGATTATTTATTGTTGTAGTGTTTATGAAAATATCTTTTTATATTGAGTCCGTGAGAAAGAACTGACTTTCCAAGACCAAATCCTTACTCCGGTGAAATTCGTCATAAACTTTGAATTATTTTGTTGAAAATGGTCCAATTTTACAGGTTCAGAATAATTATAAGTATATAAAATCATGGAGCTTATATATATTATGAGCACCGTGATCTCTTTTTAGTGGTGGTTTTCGACTTCCCAAAACGGGTAGTAAAATAATCGAGATTACATTGGATTTTGAACAAATATCAAATCTGAAAATTATAGAACCAAGACAAACAAAACAACAAAGACAAATGTCACTGAAAACCCATTTAATCATCTTGCCCTGCCATGCAATCTGGAAAGAGTCCGAACTTATAGGAGACAAGCCATCAGAATGGTTCTTGGAATCATTCCAATTACAAGGGAAAGACCATTTATGTTTCAAAGAACACATAACGAAAAGTTTGCAAGAATTATCCCAAGATGTTGAATCTTCCATACTAGTTATATCAGGCGGCTGTACAAAAGAGAGAGCAGGCCAAATATCTGAAGCCGAATCATACTATAAACTCGCATTGAAATTAAATCAGGATGCTGCATTGGTCTCCCATATTGTGTTGGAAGAGTACGCCAGGGACTCTTTTGAAAATGTCTTGTTTGCAATGTGTCGGTTTTATGAAGTTACGCATAATTATCCCACAAAGATTACTATAGTTGGGTTTGAGTTTAAAAGAGGAAGGTTTTTGAATAATCATTTAGGGACATTGGGGTTTCCTTTGGACCAAGTTGTTTATATTGGGAACTCGCCAAATGTTGATGAACTTACAAGTAAGGAACAAAGGAAGTACTTTGAGGAATTGAATGAATCGGAGTATAATTATGCAGTCAAGTTCTTCAATGGTGATCAGTTTGGAATTAGAGCGCCTTTATTGAATAAAAAGATCCAGAGAAATCCGTTCAACATGGAACATAAATATAGTGAGACAAATGAAATATTGAAGGAGTTATTGGAGATGGACATATCAAGAGAAGAAAAATTGAAAGAAATAGTGTCTCAATTGCCCTGGATGAATTCTTAGAAGAGATTTTTGTACAACCATTTCCTATTAACTAGATCATCATTGATTATGGGGACATCAACCTTGTGAGGCATGGTGGTATGGAGGTAGATCGTTCAGAGTGTTGGGTGCTTATAGGAGCGGATTCCCCGATGGATGTTTTGTGTATAGAGAATAGACGTTACAGCTACTTTGACAGTGTATAGACATTTATAGGAGAGCCAAGTAGTATTCACTTACAACTGCTATTGGGCTGGTCCAACAGTTAATTTTATAAAAGAAAATGAAAACAGCTGGCAGCTGATAAATTAATAGAATTCCATGGATTAAAGCTAAACCAATATTTAATTTCGAATACCCTGACTAGCAGCTTGAAAGCGAACAGTGTCAAAGCTTTATGAATATTGAGCTTGTGCAACTACTACAATATAGTACGGATGGTACTATTCATGGAGATAAGATGGAGATTTATTCAGATGTTCTTGTCTGTATTTTGTTCCCACTGTTTATCTACAGTGGGCTGGTGGGCCTTTTTCCCTATAAGGGAAACTTGCTTATCTCGTGGAACACTCACGAGTCACTATACAAAGAGATGCTGAACATCTGTTTTCTCTTTCTTTTTCTATCAACACACTGCAAACACTGTGCATTGGTACATTTGATAAGGGCCAATGAATCCAACCTTTCCCTTCCTCTTCCTTTTCTCAAGCGGCGGTACTAATTCTCTTGTTCCACACCATGTCGGACTTTAAAGTCTGTAAAAGGTTCCGAGCGGTCGCTGGCTCTTCCTGTACACTGATTGCAGTTGCAACTTGCCAGTGAGTCAGATCTCAGATCTCAGCTTGTAGAACACGGTCCAGATTGGAGAGCCACTTGGACTTTAATTTACTACGTGTTATTTGACAACTCCCGTAATAAACACTGTAAAGTGACTAATAGTGGGCGCCAATCTGAATGGGGACACAACCGATAAGAAATTTCACTATTTTGGAATTATATAAAAACCCTGGAAAGCCCACTTTTCCATGCGTAAATATACTATACAATTTGAATAGACGCAACGATGACAGTCAAGGACTTGACACACTTGTTGTCCCAAGAAGCAAGTTCCAGATGCGACTCCGTGTTGAAAACAGCAGCTACCAAATACTACGGTGATCCAAACATCATCTTCTTGGGTGCTGGTTTGCCCGTTAGCGACTTGTTCATATTCAAGAAATTATCAGCCACTGTCCCACCTTTTACCCACAAAGCCATCCCTATATCAGACAGAAGCCAGAACTTTGAATTCACGATTGGTGATTCCGACACAGATATACCATTAGCTACAGGTTTACAGTACGGGCCTTCCACAGGGTTACCACATTTGCGTAAGTGGTTGAAAGAACACACACAGCTAGTCCACGGTGTTCCTTACGATGATTGGGACGTCACATTGACTGTGGGAAGCACCCACGCATGGGATGCCATAGCCAGGATCTTCTGTAATCGCGGTGATTTCATCTTGGTGGAAGAATACACTTACCCAACGATATTTGAATCTATATCTCCTATGGGGATAAACACTGCTCCTATCAAGATGGATAAAGACGGGATCATCCCTGAAAATTTATCCAAAGTGTTAGATAGTTGGCCAACAGACATCAGGAAACCAAAATTGTTATACTTGATTCCAACTGGGCAGAATCCAACTGGTTCCACGATAACTTACGAGAGAAGATTGGAGATATACAAAATCGCATGTCAGCATGATTTGATAATTGTGGAAGATGAACCATACTATTTTTTGCAAATGGATCCATACAAGCCAAAGCACGAGAGAGATGTCGCTATCAAGACACCACCACCAGAGGAAATCACGCACTCTCAATTCCTCCAATCACTAGTCAAATCATTCATATCAATGGATACCGAGGGAAGAGTATTGAGATTGGACTCATTCAGCAAGACCTTGGCACCTGGATGCAGACTTGGTTGGGTAGTAGGCCAAAACAAACTCTTACAGCAAATCGTGAGATACATGGAAGTCACCACACAAACACCCAGTGGGTTATCGCAAGTATACATCAACGGCCTATTACACAGATGGGGACATGAGGGATACTTTAACTGGCTCATCAGTTTGCGTCAAGAGTATACACGCAAAAGAGATGGGACCATGGATGCGTTATACCAGATTTTTCCTCAGCAAGTGTGCAAGATCTTCCCGCCTACTGCTGGTATGTTCTTCATTGTGCAGTTTGATGCTACTAAACATCCAAAGTTCCATACAGAATTTGCCTGTGATCCAATATTGGTTGAGACTGCTGTTAATGACGAGGCTATTAAACAAGGATGCTCCATGATTATTGGGTCACCTTATACCACTGTCAATTGCTTGAAGAGCGACAAGGAGAATTTGGCCAGTAGAAGTAATTTGATTTTCTTTAGAGGGACGTACGCTGCTGTTGGGATGGAGGCTATCGTGAAAGGATTGAAACAGTTTGGTAAAGCGGTTGAGATTGAGTTTGGATTGTGTTAAACATTATTATTAGAGTTGATATATATTAAAAGTTTGTTCTCATTTTTTATGTAGAAAATATTCTCTGATATTAAATTTATTAATAAGTGGTTGATTCAATTTGCAACATGTGGTTATGAACCCGTGATTTTTCAAAGCACCAAAAATATTTATCAATTTTGATCAAATAAAGAAATATTTCACCTTTTTTGGAAGCAGTGCAGTTCCACAAGGCTCTTTTGTTGCTCATGATGGATGACGAGTTTGACGCTCTTTCCCTCTTCACAGCATCTCCCACAACACAAACATACGAGACAAACACATACTCTGTCACTGCCAAAAATGATGCTGTATCAATTACTACTCAAGATTCAGACAGTAGTGACGTTGATCAAGATATACCACTCCATATCCTAGACCTCCCAAACATATCCACCTGTCCACCACCATGTGTGTTGCTCCTTATCTTAAAACTTCTTTCCCCTGAACAACAGTTGAATTTCCACACAACAACAACCACACCAAAGAACGAAGCACCAACTGATATTTTCAAATCTCGAGACATTGATATACAAATGGTGCAAGAAAGTCTTCCTTGGCTCACACAGAACTGTGGTGTAATAGATGATGTTGCAAAATTGGCGAACTTGCCCAGTTTGGCAGCGTCGATGGTACGATCAACGGATTATATGAAGTATTTGACAAATATACTTGCCTCGCCCATGGACTGGATTGTGGATGAAGATGTTCTAGAAAAGATCAAGAAGGAGACGTCATTAAGGTTAGCTGAGAATTGCGGGAGGACCGCAAAACCTGAGTTTGTTAGAAAGATAGAAATCCCCAATTTATTTCAAACTGTTGGTAGGCAGTATATTAATTTAAAGGAGCCATCTTTGACTAATGATAACTTGGGGTTAAAGACATGGGGGTCTTCATTGATATTATCCCAGAGACTCGTTGCATCTGTTAGTGATGGCGAGAGTAAATACTTGGTATCGCCCGTGTTGGAATTAGGCTCAGGGACAGGTCTAGTAGGGATAACAAGTTCATTATTAGGCTATGAGACAATCTTGACTGACTTAAGTGAGATACTCCCGAATCTAGTAGATAATTGCTTATTGAATGATGTCCATTGCGATGCGTTGGAGTTGGATTGGTGTGATGATGGCTCGTTTACAAGGAACTATACAAAATACACAAAATTTAATACGATTATATTATCTGATCCTATATATTCTCCAAACCATCCAATTTTAGTCCAGGTTATGATTAAAAAATACCTTGCTAAGTCAAAATGTGCCAGGGTGTTATTACAACTACCAATCCGGAAAAACTATGAAAGGGAACGAGACATGTTATGGGCATTAATGCATGATTTGAAATTAGTAGAAATTGAAAAATGTTTTGAAAATGGGTATGACGATTTTGGTAAACAAGAATTCATATTCAAACAGTACCAATGGGACAATATATAGAGTTACACCTTCTTATACTCTTCAATGAAATGATTAACTGCATCTTTTAAATTTAAATTAGGTATCAATTGATTCTCCAATAATGGTAATCTAGTCAACGGATCATTACCAAACTTCTCAATATGTTGTATGATCCATGCTCTCTCGTATGTATTCCCCGAGGGAGTTATCACTGGGTCATAAAAGATATTGAACGAGATTGGGTCTAGTAGGAAATCAGGTATATCTAAATTAATTTGTGATTCTGGTAAGTAGCTCGATTTATTGATTTCGTGATTGTAGTTATTCTCGAAAATCTTGAATAGGTCTTGTAGTTCTTCGTGGTATTTCAATGATAATATCACTGATTCCTGTTGGTATGCTTTATTCATCTTGGATGTCTTGTTGTTGTGTTTCAATTTCAAATTTGTTATATTTTCATGGTACTCTAGCTCAAGTAATCTTAAGATCTTGTTATACACTGGTAAGGATTTTTTAATTGCGTGATGTTGGGTGAATCTTATCACTTGAACTTTTGTAGCTAAGATCTCTTCTAGGATCTCTTTCGCATAATTTGAATCTGTCTTGATTGATGTTTCATATGCCTTGACTAGTTTAGTCAATGCTTCTTTTGGTTTATTCAACTTGACAAGTGCTTTCCCGTAGTAATGGTTTGCCCTGACTAGTTCCATTATTAGTTGTCTATCCAAAATTAATCATAAAACAAATGTAATTACTCACCATTACCTGTATCCAACTGTAAACATTTTTCACAATCCTCGACTATTGCATTATATTAGTAACTTCCTTCTCATATTGATAGTACTGCAAAAAAAGAATAACTCACTAATCTTAACCACCTGATGATCACCGTCGTCACAAAGATACCTAGCACTTGCTCTCTTAAGCCGTTAATTTCCATTCAAGACTTTTTCTGTAAAGAAGAATACATACATCAATATAATAAGATGGTTTTGTTGGATCATGTTGGATTCTACCTTGTTAATTATAACTTCAATACACATGCAAATAAAAGATAACATACGCTAACGAGAAGAACTGAGATGAATATTAGTTATGGAATCGTTGAAGGTATGGTTTATGGCGATACTCACCTGAATGGCTTTTGGGTACTCTTCGTTGATTAAACAATCATTTCCCTTCTTGATATAGTTAATAAATAAAACTGCAGATGGATTGTAGGAGATAATGGATACGCACTTTTCTATACACCTCAGAGTTCATGTTTACTTGATAATTCTATGAAAATGTGAAAATGTATGAAAGGTTCCAACTTTCAAAGTTGGAGATCTAGTAATTTTATTCGTGTTGACAATTAGAAAAATTAAATAAATAAAAAAAGGGACGAAAAATAAATAAAATAAAAATACGGGCTCATAATTATCAGATATGTCTCATCAGTCACCAGTGCTCATGACTCTCTATCTGTAATATTCTAATCGATACAGAAAATAATATTTTGATGCTTTTATTCAGAAGGAAAGAATATTCCAATTTCTACTATTATAAGTATATATTATATAATTGCTGGATATAAGATTATAGTTGTTTCCAGTGATTGGAATCAACTTGGTCATCAAAGATGAGTGAAAAACAGCTGAAAAAAACTAAAATTGCAGCCAACTTGAAATCTTTATTCACTTCCAACCGGCAAAAACTGTCCAAGTATGGAAACAATAAACCTGCGACGCGGTCTTTAATGCCTGAAAATAAGAAAGTCATTAATATTGATTCCAAATTCAATCTAAGCAACTTACACACTGATCTACTTGAAGAGATCTTCTATTATTTGAATAATAACGAAATCAAAAAATTCCTATACATTCTGTCCCTCAATCGATTTGTGGTATCAATATTATTAAGAACAATTTCTATTGTAAGTTCAAGAACGTCCTGAAAAGTCGAATTTCTCTGATTCTGTACTCAGAAGTTGTAATGTTAATCATATAGTTTAACGATTATTCTCAAATTTTACATATAGATTTGAATACACCCAAGAAGTATATTAAGCATACAACAACTTTATACAAGATGAATAAGATTTTAAAACTAACGGATTTGCTTTGGGGAAAGCCGGAAATCTCATGTTTGGTTAAATCACTAATCACTGTGGAATTGTTTCGATTATACGGTGCTGCAAGTTATGTTAGAAATGAAATTATATTTGATGTTAGTTATTATTATTTCAATTCAGTTATTTTGGAAGAACTTTCAGATTCAGAATTTTATTGTAAAGTTTTATCTGAGTTGGTCCATTTGAGTCTCCCCATCCAATTAATCAGTTTAAGGAAAGAATGTGTAAATCGTTTCCAAAGTTCATCTATTCGCCCCAGAATTTGATAAAGATGACTTGTATGCTTTTGAGATAGGCACAATTCAAGTGAGATATACAAATGCATTGCCTAAATACCCAGAATTACCTCAAGAAATAAATTAAAAAGCTTTATAATTAATTCAACTCCTACATATAATTCAGAGTTTAGCAGGTATAATCATGATACAACTTGTGCTAAAGCAACACAGGTCTTCAATTCGGAAGATTATTTGAGGGATCCTACACAGGTTGAACAAACATATAAATTGTTGACCAATAATGGATATCAACATTCACCGATAATACCAATTGATAAATTCAATGGGTTGAAAAATAGCTACAGCAGGAAATCTGAATGTACAATTGAACATTTTATGAAAGGCAGAATAAGAGGGTTTGAAAATGTATCAGAAACAGAATTTGATTGAAAATTCAATCAAGTTGATAAATTTTTTGGAAATTATTAGTAGTAATAAATGCATAACTACTGTTTATTTCAATGGGATGGAGTCGGTTCATCTATACTGTGAACAGATATTGAAGATGGTTGATGACACCAATGAATACGGGATCAATATTAGAGAAACAATTGAGAAATTCATAAATAAATTGTGCTGCACTGGAGAGTACGTCGCCGGAGGGTTCCAATGTTTAGGTTCGATGGATAAAGAGTTGAAAATATTTCATTCCCAAAATTTTACCACTTGGAATTTCATTAGATTTTTCAACCAATTTAATACCCACGGCTCATTATTCAAAGTACAGAGATTATTCATTCATTCATTTGATGAAGATATGATAGTTTCGCCAATGGACAGCCAATTATATATACGCGATAGACATTTCACATTCATGAAAGAATTACATGACTTGCAACAATTCTTTGATCGGAATTCAGTCCAGCAATTGGTTTATTCATAGTAACCATTTGGATTGAATTATAGAAAGAGATGTGATATAAAATTTCCAGCCGATTGTAATAAGCAATACAATAAAGGAATAATCTCATTGAATAAAGGGAGAATATATAATTCAGCTGATAATCTGTGGCCTGAAAAAGAACAACCGTTAACTCGTATGTTTGATCACGAGAATGTATCAGCATAAAGTGGAAGATCCTGAATGGATGCATTTCAATATTCGATGATGTTGATGGTGGTTTGAGTAAAGTTAGCAATAATTTTGGAAATTAGACGTTCTTGAAAAACTGAACAAAATTTCTTGTTCCTTCGATCAGCCACCGGTTGGCTGTGAGTCTTGACAAGTTAGTAATTACAATGTGAAATTGTGAATGATGATATGGATGAACGATCGAATCGATCGAATCAATTGTAATTTGTGAAGAATGTTGGAAAAATCTTCTTCTTCTTTCAATGTTTTGTGATGAACAAATTCAAGAGTGGTTGCAAATACGGGCTCGTAATTACTTATTAGATATCTAGCCACATGAGAATTAACCCAAAACAGAAGTATAATGTTTAGCCACATATTCCCATTTATAGATATTTCACTTATTATCATGTGGCTCATGACTTCCTGAAATTAATTTATAGAAAGAAGAACAGATAAAAAGTACAGTAACTGATGTTTGAAACGTATTAGAACTGTGTATTTCTGTTTGCTGATCTGAGTTTATTCAAATTAGGAGAAATGACTTCTTACAATGCAGTTCAAACTTCATAAATATTATATAAGTAATAATTCTGATAAAAGAGCTGAATTATCCGATATTCGGAGACATTTATCTACTGGCTGAAATATTAACAGATTTTTGCGCTGAACGTCAACAAAATATATACCGATAATCATAGATTTAATTGATGAACGATCAATTTACAGAGATCCGAATTCATTGAATTTTGAACTGAATCAATTGTTAAAAGTCTTGGAAACGTTTGTTATAGTTTTAACTGTTATAATTACCAAGCACAAGAAATTGCAACAGCAAAATTACTGCAAAATTGTAAATAGCGAATTTGAGCCGGTTAAATATTTAACCGCCCGAAACAGAAAGTTATTTAAACAGCAGAAAATCCCCATTTTCTACTTTTCTTTTATTCTTTTGCAACAAATCTGCAGTTTCTTGTTGTTTTATCAGTGATGTTTGTTCAAGATTTAACGCCATTTCATCATAGTTTGTTTCAATTATTGATGTAACACTCAGTGTTAAGAATGCTGATCAGCAGGTTTGGAGCGGTGTTTAAAATCCACTTATTCAGTTAAACTCACCTCAACAGGAGCTCAACATCATCAGACAACTCAGATTACAGCCTCTTCCCAGCACATCAATCCAATGAGCCTGTTATCCAGTCTGTCTCCGTAACACAGATCTATTCTTCAAACAACGTGGTTTGATTCGTCAGAAAGTCCCCGTTCGTGTCCACACCATCTTCTTGGTTGAAAAAATTGTGACTGAATTGTCAAAATGAGTCAAATTTTCTCTCTGGAAAATTGAAATATAAATTGAACGTTGATTCTTCTTTTCTTTTCTTTTCTTGTTTTATTATTCCATTATAAAATTATATTATAAAATTATAAAAATGTCAGTTACCGATAATAAGACTCCACATCCAGAAGAATTCGATGATGTTCGTATCTTAGGGTACGATCCATTAATATCGCCAGCTTTATTACAACACGAAATAAAGGCTTCCAAAAGATCTTTACAAGTTGTCGTTAAAGGAAGAAAAGACTCTGCTGATATCATAACCTTCAAAGATGACCGTATGCTTGTTGTTGTCGGTCCGTGTTCCATCCATGATCCTGAAGCTGCTATAGTCTATGCTAAAAATTTGAAAAAATTGTCCGAAGAATTGGAAGATCAATTAGTTATTGTTATGAGAGCTTATTTGGAAAAACCAAGAACCACAGTTGGTTGGAAAGGTTTGATTAATGACCCTGACGTTGATAATTCTTTCAAAATTAACAAAGGTTTACAGATTTCAAGACAATTATACTCTGATTTGACTGATTTGGGTTTACCTATTGGTGCTGAAATGTTGGATACAATCTCACCTCAATACTTGGGAGACTTGTTATCCTTCGGTGCTATTGGTGCCAGAACCACCGAATCTCAATTACACAGAGAGTTGGCCTCTGGACTTAGCTTCCCAATTGGCTTTAAGAACGGTACCGACGGTACCCTTGGTGTCGCTTTAGATGCTGTTCAAGCCGCCTCAAAAGGTCACCATTTCATGGGTGTCACCAAACATGGTACTGCCGCCATCACCACAACAAAGGGTAACGAACACTGTTTTGTCATATTGAGAGGTGGTTCCAAGGGAACAAACTACGATGCTGAAAATGTCGCCAAGGCCAAAGCTGCTTTGCCTGCTGGTGGATGCTTGATGGTTGATTGCTCCCATGGTAATTCTTCCAAAGATTACAGAAACCAACCTATTGTTTTGAAATCCGTCGCTGACCAAGTCGCAAGTGGTGAAGATAAAATCATTGGTGTTATGATTGAGTCTAATATCAATGAAGGTCAACAAAAAGTTCCAGCTGAAGGTAAGGCTGGCTTGAAATACGGGGTTTCTATCACTGATGGGTGTGTTAGTTGGGAAACTACTGTTGATATGTTGAAGAATTTATCAGATGCTGTTAAGGCTAGAAGAGCTTTAAAGGCGGCTTCTGTTTAAAGAGTTCACGAAAAGTTTTTGGTTTATGTTTGTTTTAATAAATATGGTTTTGGTTATAGTTCATAAATTTATAGATTCATGATATTTTGTTGTAGTTATTCAAACTAGTTTTCTACGAATCATTATTGAATTTTTGTGTCGTATTTTTGTGTAAATTTTGGAAATTTCAAAAGAGTCAAAAAAAAGATTGTGACGTGCTTCAACCAGATTGGAAAATTATGAGTCAAATCGTATACCAATCACCACATAAAAAGAATCCTGCAACAAAATTATAATCGCAACTCAGAGATATAGAGATAAAGATGCCACAGATAGTACACATAATCGATGTGGAAAGTGGGAACTTGCAATCCCTCCAAAATGCAGTCGAATACTTGGGATACAAAGTCAAATTCATCAAACAATCATCAGATTTCAATATCAATGAAATTGAAAGATTATTTTTACCTGGTGTTGGTAACTATGGTCATTTCGTTAAGCAGATTATCGATAGAGGATTCCCAGCCATACTTCAACAGTATATCAATTCAGGGAAACCCTTGATGGGGATATGTGTTGGATTACAAGCTTTCTTCAACGAATCTGAAGAGAGTCCAAATTTCAAAGGGTTGGATTATATACCTGTGGGTTTAAGAAAATTTAATGAGAATGATTCAGCTGTGGAAAATGGGAAATCTGTTCCTCATATTGGTTGGAATACTGTTAACGGGTTGGGAAACCAATCTGTTTATGGAATAGATTCATATAACAAATATTATTTTGTTCATTCATATGCTGCTATAATATCACAACAAGAAAAAATTATGTTGAATTCAAAAGGATGGGAAGTGTTATTAGGAAAATACGGATCTGAGGAATTTATAGCTGCAATAATCAAAGATAACGTATTTGCTACTCAATTCCACCCTGAAAAATCAGGTGTTGCAGGTTTAAAAGTTATAAAATCATTCTTAACACAAGAGAAAAATTCCACAATAATGACTCAATTGAAAAATTTAGATGGGATTGAAAAAACCCCTACGGGGTTAACACGCAGGATTATTGCCTGTCTTGATGTCAGAACTAACGATTCTGGAGACTTGGTCGTTACAAAAGGTGATCAATACGACGTGAGGGAAAAGTCAGGTGAAGCCAATGATGTCAGAAACTTGGGGAAACCAGTTGAATTGGCTGAAAGATACTATAAGCAAGGTGCTGATGAGGTTACTTTCTTGAATATCACATCTTTCAGAAATTCGCCTGTTAAAGATGCGCCAATGTTGGAAGTATTGAAATTAGCTGCAAAGACTGTTTTCGTTCCCTTGACTGTTGGTGGTGGGATTAAAGATGTGGTTGATCCAGATGGAACTATCGTTCCTGCATTACAAGTTGCCACCTTATACTTCAGATCAGGTGCTGATAAAGTATCAATAGGTACTGACGCCGTGTTAGCAGCTGAAAGATACTATGCAAATAACAGTAAAGGTGATGGGAAATCACCGATGGAGACTATCTCTAAAGCTTACGGTGTCCAAGCTGTTGTCATCTCAGTTGATCCTAAAAGATTTTACGTTTCCAGTCCATCAGATACCACCATGAAGACCATCAAGACAAGCATCCCAGGTCCAAATCGTGAACAGTACTGTTACTATAAAGTCACTTCTCAAGGTGGTCGTAAAGTACATGATCTAGGTGCTGCTGAGTTATGTATTGCTTGTGAACAACTAGGCGCTGGTGAAGTATTGCTTAATTGTATCGATAAAGATGGATCCAATTCAGGGTATGATTTGGAATTGATAAACCAGATTAAAAGTGTTGTGAATATTCCAGTTATAGCTTCTTCTGGTGCTGGTAATCCACAGCATTTTGAACAAGTTTTCACAAGCACCAAAACAGATGCTGCTTTGGGTGCCGGTATGTTTCATAGGAGTGAGTATACTGTTGATCAGGTTAAAAATTACTTGAGGAGCAAAGGGTTGAACGTTAGAATAGATCAAGATGTGTTGTAGCATCTTGTAATTATAGAATGTTGGTTCAGTTTTATCATTTGTAGAGAACAAGTGCATCAGGTGGTCAGAGTGAAGACCTTGACTTTTCACCCTAGCTTTCTGTACACCTTTTTCCATACTCCTTCATCTCACATCAGGACACAGTTTTCAGACTTCTTTTCACTCAGTAATATATAGCTATTAGCTCGATAGACCGATATGTTTATAGTACAGAATATATGATAGTATTATGGTATACCATGATTTTTCACTTTTTTTTTCAATGGATCATCATGGTCTGAGGTCATTGGCTTCAAATTTCAAAATCAGATCTAGATATGCTTCATTAAGAGTCAAAAGATGCCCACCAACTTCCAAGTACTGTGTAACTATTGTACGTTTTATAACTATCTCGCTCTGTGTCTGTAGATGGCTTTAAATCTTCCATTCTAGGACATACCAAATTGTGCTCAGATTTCTCTTTCAATTTGGAATTATATTTACAACTCGTTAACTTCTAAATCTACAGAAAGAACGTCCAGTTAAGTTCTTAAGGATTGTAATATTATAAAGTATATATAAATTCTAATTAATAAACAGGTACTGATAGTAACTATCCTCGTTTGTAAATTTGAAAGGTGACTTGGAAAAATCAATTTGCAACCATTCTGGATTATGGAACCTATACATCGACCTATCACGCCAGGTGTTGAGGTTTTTAGCATAAACTTCTTCTTGCGCATCCACAAGGTCAGCGTACACTCTATCGCTGAACTCTTTTCCTATAAAGGCATAATCGGGATATTCTATATTTGTTTCTTGAGAGATTGTAGGACCTGTAGGCCGGAGAACATCTGATTTGGAATTAGTACTGTTAGTTAACCTTGCACTGGTGTTTCGCAAAACATGATCGCAGTTCTTCCATGAATATTCCAACTCTTCCAAATATAAAGGATCTATTATATTGCAGCAATTGCAATTATACGTCATACCAATAATATCCGCATTTAAAATGCTATGCTCATCCAATCTGATGTGGAGGTAAGACTCAAAATCTGACTCAAAATCCAAAAGACTCTCACAGCTTGAGTGGAAGAAAAGCTTTTTAATCTTCATAGTATATGGAACGTCAGTACGAGACGGCTTAATTCTCTTAAGAAAGGAAGATAAACTGAAAAAAGGACTTGTAGTTGCATCTGCCCCAATAACAGTACCAACGATTTCAGGAAGTATAAGTGGATTTGAGATATGAGCACCAATAGAGTCAAACCCATCGTTTTCATCAGCTAACTTATCTGTGAATCTGCGAAGAGTTTCATTGAATTCATAAGTCATGTCAAATCCATCAAGGGGTATATCAGGATTGATAGCTGGGTCCAATAGATCAAGGTACCATCAATGGAATCAAACCCATTGAAGAAAAGACTCTTGACTATTTTCTGAGAGACAATCTCCAAGAAAGAGCCAAATTTACGAGCCAACAAGTCTTTCTTACTTTCATGTAGTAAATAGCCTTTTTTGCCCTTGGTGAAATGCGATGTATGGTAACGGATTTGTTTTCTGTGATTGAATCTCAACTTCGTATATGTCTTTCTAGCTAGAATTTGAACCTCGGGTAATTCATTCTGCTGAGCTTCTTTTAACTGCCTTTCAACATCTAGTAATCTGTCAAGCCCATTCACTTGGTTATCATAAAACTGTTTGTCTCTAATTGGTGACGAGTTCAAAGTAAATGAATTGATATTTGGTCTTTTAAGACAATGAATTCTAGTCAAAGGCATCATTATCAAAGGAATACTGAAGTGGGAACAATTAAATAAACTCGTGAAAAAGGTAGGATCAGATAAAGAGTCGAAAACCTTCAAGTTGAAAATGGGATCTTCAGGTCTCAAATTCGTTGGTAGGGACCCAAATAAAGATTCAAATCTGGTACATTGATAACCTTTATATAGCTCAACGGTAAGTGATCTGATTTTGGAAGCAAAATGGATATTATCTTTAACGTTTTTTACGAAAACTTCAACTCTCTTAGTGTTTGTAATCAACCATATGTTTTTCATTTCGGATTTAGTTGCAGATGGATAAAGTCCCTTTGCAGCGATACATGTGAAATAATATTCCAAATGTTTCTGAAACGTTGAGTTATTATTGGAAAAATGCTCATTCTCTCTGATGATGGTGATGATGATGATGTGTACTGACCTCAAGAGTAGTGATGAAGCTATCTCATAGAATAGTTTATTGACCAACGTTAGCGTTTTCAAATCTTCTTTTGAAACATATTGTAAAGTTACCTCGATCAATTCAACGGGCAAGCTATTTAATCCAAGCGTGGGAAATAGAGATTGTTTCATTTTATTTCTCTGTAATTTAATTTTTAACTATAGTCTACTATATAGTTGTAATAAGTTGTGACCAGATGGAAACTTCAAAGGTTGAAAACATTTAACCCTCTTCATACAATCCGATTTTGCTTGACCAGAAACCATAAAATTCAGGGTTCCAATTTTCAGAGAATTCAGCCGCACGTTTAGATAAATGCCGTAAAAATTATAATATTGACACGCACAAAAATGGCAGACTCAAGAATAACCTTCTAGATTTCAACATATTGATATAGATGCCCAGCTCTGAGAAGAAAATTAGCTCAAAATGGTGTAGAGCTAAACTTAACTATATCTCTATACAGTAATGGACCAGTCACCATGGTATCATGTATGACTGGACCTTGGGCCTGGCCACTGTATAGTCACTCGTTTGACCTATTTATTGATTTATTATTATTCCGGTAAAACTCACTTTCATTCATTCATGTTTTCAGAGTCGAGCTTGCCAATATTGGAGTAAAACCCAATATATGTATTTGGCCATATATACAGCTTCAAATTCTTTTGTGAGATGGTGAGCACCATCAGCCCTTGTATATTTCCATTAATGGGGACTTTGGATCCTAATTTCCATCAGCTTTTAGCTTGAATTTAATCTTATCTCAAATGTATTGAAGAGTTCAAATTTTCAAATTCTTGTTCATCCAGATTCGGAATTTTTGATTTTTGAGGAATCCACCATAGCCTAAGTTCTCAATTGTAATTGCAAGAGGTCTTTTTGTGTAAGTTTGTAAATTCGAATAAGTTAAAGCGTATTGGAGCCAGACTTGTCTTCATCAGATCCGTCGTCATAATCTTGTTCATTGACTTCACCTGAGTTACTACTATGACTAGTATTGTGTGTAATTGGCGAATTCAATCTCCATAATCCATCAATATTTTTCAATCGAAAGTTTCTCAACTCAGGTTTCCTTGATTCAAATGCACTATAGTCAAAATTTCTGTTACCATCAATATTCTGTGGGAAGTATCTTGAGTTCCAATTCCTGGTACAAAACATTCATTAGAACAATTATCACCGTAGTATGGATATCCAATGATTCGAATACTAACTCATTGAGATTGGGCGATAAATTATTTGATTCATGCCTCAATCTCTTTCTGTTCAATTTGATAAATATTATACACGGGGAACACAAGGTTGAATGTTGAAATAGACCAAAAATCAAGATGCGTTGTAGCATCTATTATTAATTATAGAGTGTTGATTCAGACTTGTAGAGTGTGAACACTGAATACATTAAGTGACATTTGGTGTGTGATTTGTGAGCCTCTTTTGGCCATGCCCATGTATCCCAGATTCTCAAGGCATTTCCGAGCCTTCTGGCATCTCTCTTATTTCTAACGTAACGCAGCTTAGATTTGGTTGTTTGAATTTCTGGTTTTCAGGTGAAGTTGTCTGTGTTTGACTCTTTTAGTATGTACATTGAAGCATCGCAGATTCGCCTGGAATGGTAGTAAATATCATATTTATATTCTACCAATTGAACCCAATAATCTTCAAGCTTAAATGTTATATATCAGATTCATGAATCATTACACATTTTGAAGGAGTCCGGCCAGGGCGCGGCAGAGCTCTGCTTGTATCTGAGCCGAAGCCTTAGGCAGAGATCCGATTCTGTTCCGCCCCCACTCTGCTGAAACTCCGGCTGAAAAACGTTTTTACCAATTGGGGCAGCGGGTCTGGGTCGTGTGAAATCTTTTAATCTCAAAATTATTTATGAGACAAAACAGACGCCAGAAGAGCTGCAAATGATCTGGAAGAGCTGGAAGAGACGCTGAACACAAATATTATACACAAGAGCTGCCTGGACTAGTCGCAATCAACAACAGAGAACCGCCACGTCAAGACGCCCCAAGATATCCAGAGCTTTCCCTCCGTCTCTGCTCGTGAGAATAGGTTTAGTGAGATTAAACTGTACAGGTGGAAACATATGTCAGAAACAAGGTTAATTAACTTTCCATTAGTATGATCGATCATATCGAGTCAAATTCCATCAAATTACACTTATTGACTACCTTGCTGAATGATGAGGATCTGAAGACTAGTGAGAACTCAAATCCAACTATAAATATGACCTCAAATCGCCTCAACGACGGCAATTCATCATCAACAGAAACAGCTGTGGACACTCACCCTTGTGTGCCTTTAAATATTCTTTCTCCACCAAAGAAGAACACAAATCCAATCCAGTCAACGCTATCCAGTCATTTGTCCTCCTTGAGAAATACCTCTTCAAACAGTCTAGGATCAGCTTTATACGCCACTAGTAATGGGAGCAGCGATAAGCTACAACTATCAACGTCACCTCAATCTCCTTCAGCTAAGAAATTGTTATCCAAAATCGTGCTTGGTACATTCTCCAAATCCAGTGATTCAGAATCAAACTCTTCATCACCAGAAAGTATATCAATAATGAAATTGATCAAAAGAAGATCCAAATCAAATGCGAGTTCTACATCACTATCAAGTTTTACCACTGGCCACCCGATTGTTCCAAGTTTAAGTAACGAGTTGATCTTTGACATTGATGATTACCTGTCATTGAACAAAATATCTAAAAAAATAATACCAGATGTGTTATTGAACCATGGTCTATCAATGTTGAGAGTCAACCATAAGAAAAAGACAAGAAGACATTTCAGAATAGATTTTGAGAATCTTTTACTTACATGGACGAAATCGGATCCTTTGAATAACAACATATCAATAGGTAAAGTTTCATCATTATCCTTTGATAAAATCAAAAGTATCAGGGTTAAAAAAGATGCTCTGAATTATAGAGAAGAGTTTCACATTAGTAATGATTTTGAGAAATCTTGGTGCAGTATTATTTATCTTAGCGATAAAAATAAATTAAAAGGGTTGCACGTTATAGCTGATACCGAACCAGATTTTCAAATTTTCTTTAATACAGTCACAGCTTTCACGAATTATAGACAAAAATTAATTAAAAATTTCTTGGTAGGTATAGATGATTTGAAAAATTTTAAAGATTTGATATTAGAGGACTCAACTGTTTCAACTAAACAGTCTAAACAAGCATTAAATTTCCAAGATATTTTAAAATATTCCAAGAGATTGCATATAAACATCAGCAAAAAACACTTACTTGAAATTTTTAATCAGATAGATCTCGATCATAATAATTATTTGACATTTGAACAATTTAAGGAATTTATGAAGCTTTTGAAGAAAAGACAGGATGTTGAAACAATTTTTAAAAAACTTATTAGTGGTGCAAATAAAAGAAAATTATATTTTCATGATTTTAAAAACTTTATAATTAACATCCAAAAGGAGATTTACGATGAAGATTATTTATGGAAATTATTTGGAAAATTTGCTATCAAAAATGGTTGTGATGAAGAACCAGAAACGAGAGAGAATTTATATTTAAATGTTGAAGAATTCAATAACTATTTATTATCAAAGTACTCTCCGTTCCTCAAAACTTTAGGAAACGACTACACAAGACCTATAAATGAATACTTCATTTCATCTTCACACAATACATATTTGTTGGGCCGTCAGATTGCAGGAGAGTCCTCGATTGAAGTTTACATAAAAGCTTTACAACGTGGTTGCAGATGCATCGAAATTGATATCTGGGATGGTAGTGGGGATAAAGAAGGCGAACCAGTAGTGTGTCATGGAAGAACTTTCACTTCATCGATTGATTTGAAAAGTGTCGCTCAAGTTATTAGAAAACATGCTTTTATCACTACCCCGTATCCATTGATTATAAGTTTAGAGGTTCATTGTAATTACTCAAATCAATTGAAAATTATTGAAGTTATGAAGGAAGTTTTCGGAGATATATTGGTTGTTATTCCGTTCAATGATTTTGCTCCATTTTTACCATCTCCACTAGACTTGAAGCATAAGGTTTTGTTGAAAGTTAAGAAGAGTAGCCCTTATTATATTGAAGCTGGCGGGTCTACATTTTCATCAAGTGGTACTGGTACATTCACTTCAAATACATCGTCATTCAGTGAAGATAACTCCACTGGCTCAAAAAGTTTCAGTATAAAGAGAAAGAGACTCTCTGATAGAAAGATTTCTGATGAATTAGCTTCATTGGGCGTCTACTTACAAGGTATCAAATTTAGGAATTTCTCATTACCAGAGTCAAAAACCTATAATCATTGCTTCTCATTTGGTGAGAAAACTGTTGATAGCATGTTGAAAGATCCAACCAAGAAAAGCTCCATATACAAGCACAATCGAAAGTTTTTAATGAGAGTTTACCCTTCACAATATAGGGTTAACTCTTCGAATTTTTCACCATTAAAGTATTGGGATATCGGTACTCAAATGGTTGCGACCAATTGGCAAACTTATGACTTGGGACAACAAATTAACGAAGCTATGTTTGAGGTTAATGACAGAACGGGGTATATTTTGAAACCAGATTACTTGAGACTACCATTCAATAAGGATCCAAAAAATTCAATTTCTCATCTCAAATTTAGAAGGTATAAAATTTCTTTAGAAATTATAAGTGCTCATCAATTACATAAACCAAAAGATTTCAAAAATGATGAATTGATAAGTCCATATGTCACATTTGAGGTACTTGGAGACGAAAATTGTATCTTAGAACAATCAATTGCGAAAACTCCAATTGTTGTTGAAAATGGATTCAATCCAATTTGGAATTTTAAACTCAATGGGGTCTTCCAGACTAAGAATAGTTTTGTCTTTGGTAAGTTCTTGGTAAAGACTGGTGATTCAATTATAGGATTGAATGTCGTTAAACTTGATTACATGAATCAAGGATACCGTTATGTTCCATTGAATGATACAAATGGTGAGGAGCTTATTTACAGTACTTTGTTTATTAGAATTGATTATCATGAAATTTATTAACGAATATGATATGATTGCAACGATTATGATCATGTGTGCATGCGTGTTTTTTTATTTTTATTTTTATTTTTGTTGTTGAAGTGAGTGATGAATACTTATTTTCTCTGTATATAATTAGGTTTGGGTTCTTATTAATGATGTTATCAAACGACGTTGCAATTACAGTGTAAAAATGACTAAAATACAATATTCAATTAAACAAATTCCAAATGCATTATCAATAAAAATAATCTTTTATTTTAAAAACCCAAAAACTAAAACCCAAAATTTCAACTATCTTCTATGACTCTTAAAAAGCATCAACCATGAGTGCTTCTCTCTCTTGAATTTGTGCAGGCATTCTTGGCTTACCAGCCAATAACTCTCTTCTGATTTCTGGACCAATATCTTTATGGAATCTTTGTCTAACGGTATCCAATAAGAAATCTCTTTGATCGTCTGTGATATCGTTTTTATATCTTTGAGCAAATGCTAAGAAGGCCTTGTGCCAAACAACTGGTAAAGGCGGTAATTTTTTATTACTATCTTCATCTTCATCCATCATTTCGTCGCCGAAGTTTCTATTCTCTTGCGCAGCTTTTCTGAAGTTCATGAAGTAGAAGACACAGTCATCCAATGTTTGATAAGGTAAGGCATATTTCTTTTCAATCAACACCCTTATGAACACAGTTGTAGCAGGATTGAAGTCCAATTTAACTAATTGTGATAATGCTGCAGCTGAATGATTACCTGGGACAGAGATTTTGGCCAAGACAGAAGCAGCAATGGTGGCTTCTCTAATATTACATCCACTTTGAACTAAAGGAATCAAGAAGCCTTTGAAGAAAGCAGAAGGTTTATACAAAGCTTTTTTCAATGCTCTATAAATATGATAATTCAAGGAATGATCTTCACTATCAGCGATATCATTTCTAAATCTCTCCAACAAGACCATCTCAATAAACTTTTGGGCTTCTTTCGCAGTTAAATTGGAAACAAATAGTTTAGTAGCTTCATAAACAGCATGTGGAGTCCAAGCTTCAGGATTAGTGACAAAGAGAATATCTTGCCAATTACTTAAAGAAGGAATAACTTTGAACACTTTGGGTAATTTCCCATGTTTCCATGATTTCAAGATTGAACCAACTGTTTCAAAAGTTTCAATGACTTTCGGTGGTAACAAAACTGCATCAACAGGTCTTTCTATTGGAGCGCTTTTCATTGATTCCTTTTCATGGATTTTAGCCATGATTTTATCAGCTAAATTGAATGATTCGCCTTTGAAATACTGATCAAATAATGCAGCATCATTTTCATCAATTTCCACTTCTTCTTCAATTTCATATTCTTCATCAGAACCAAAATTTGAGTACTCATCATCATCTTCTTCTGATTCTTCGTATTCCATAAATTTCAATGGTCTTGGATTTTGTTCTTCGTTTCTATTTTCTTCCTCTGCAACTTCATCTTGTTGCTCTTTGGCCAATTGTAAAATTTTTCTTGAACTAGTAGCATCAATGAACTCTTCATCTTTATCTTCCTTTTTAGCACTTCTCTTTGAACTTTGTTTCTGGCCTCTTGAAACAACTCTCAAGTTCCCACCTTGAGTGGTTAATTCCTTATATAAAGGATCATGACGAGGTTTTTCGTTCTTTCTGGAGTCGTTCGTTGATATCTTTCCCATTGTGACTATCTCTTTATTCAATTATCAACTTCAAAAAACAGATCAAAAACCAGTAAAATTATTTGAAATAAGAATTTTTTCATAAAAAAAATCATTTTTCAAAAAAAATAAATAAAAAAAGACGAAACGCATCAGTCACGTGAGCTATACATCCCGTCGATTGAAACCAGTGACAAAGACGAATGACATAATCCGCCACCTTTCCCACTACGAAAAATTTCCAGTATAAACAAAACAAAACAAAACATCATTTTTTATGAAATGAAAATAAACAAAACTTTTCCTCTTCGTTAATTCCAATAAAGCAGTTTGAAAATGGTTGCGTTGAACAGAAAGAGAGGAAGAACCCCAAATGCCACAGCCAATGGTACCTCCAACGGCACGGAAGCTAGAGTCAAGAGATTAAAGTCAACACCATCATTTATATTAAAGTCTTATCATAGTTTGCCTAATATAAATGAGTTTCCTAAGCAAAAGACAGAAGTCTTGGATGTCTTTGTCTGGGGTACTGGATCCATGTGTGAGTTAGGATTGGGATCTAGCCATACCACCAAAGAGGTGAAAAGACCAAGATTGAATCCATTTTTAGGTAAAGATTCAGTATCAATCGTTGATTTTGCTGCTGGTGGTATGCATACGTTAGCCTTAGATAACAAAAACCAAGTCTGGTCATGGGGAAGTAACGATTCTGGGGTTTTGGGCAGAGACACCACCCAAAGCAGCGAAAAATTAAAGGATATGGATGAAGAGTCTGATGATGAAGATGGAGATTTGAATGAAGCAGAATCTACACCTAAAAAAGTTGAAAACTTACCTACTACTGATTCGAAGATTGTTCAACTAGCTGCTACTGATAACTTATCAGCTGTATTATATGATAACGGGGATGTGTATGCATGGGGTACATTCAGATGTAACGAAGGAGAGTTGGGATTTATGAGAGATAATAGTAAACAATTGCAACCATTGAAGATTGAACAATTCAAAAATATTGTCCAGTTAGCTTCTGGTAAGGATCATTTATTAGGGCTTGACTCAAAGGGAATAGTCTATGCTTGGGGTAATGGTCAACAATACCAATTGGGTAGAAGGATCTTGGAAAGAACAAGATTGAAAACATTGGAACCTAAAGAATTTGGTTTGCATAATATTAAATTCATTGGATCTGGTGAGTTCCATTGTTTCGCTATAGATCAAGAGGGTAAAGTGTTCACATGGGGATTAAACCAATATGGTCAATGTGGGATTGCAATTAATATTGAAGATGGTGCTGTTATCTCCAAACCTACAGAAGTAGTATCACTTGCCGATAAAAACATTGTCAATATTACTGGTGGTGAACATCATTCATTGGCATTATCAGCATCTGGTGACGTGTACGCTTTTGGAAGATACGATATGAAAGAAGTTGGGATCCCAAAAGAGGAATTACCTGAAGAAACATTCAAAGACGCTCATGGTAATCCAAGGTCCGTCCCAGTGCCAACCAAATTATCAAACTTACAGCCAATCAAAACCATAACTTGTGGTTCTCATCATTCCTTTGCAGTGACCACCGATGGGGTTGCCTACGGATGGGGTTTTGCTGATACTTATGCTATTGGTATAGGTCCAGTCGACGAAGATGTCCCTAAACCAACAAGAATTGAAAACACAGCTACTAAAAACCACAATATTACCATGATTGGTGCAGGAGGTCAATTCTCAATCAGTGGTGGTGTTAAATTGAGCGATGAGGTTGCTGAAGAAAGACTTGAAAAATACGAAGACTTGGAAGATTAGTGTAAAATGTATAGTTAATTGTTGAAAATGTGTCCTACTTATTTAATAAAAGTGCATTAATGATTTTTCCGTAGTTTGTTAAATTGGCGCAATTACAAAAGTGTAACATAGACATAATAAGGAACTTACAAGTAATATAAAAATCTTTTGTATTCCTCCAAAACTCTATCTAAATCAATGTTTTATTATACACTTCTTCTCATGTATCAGCAAATTATAGGATTATCTCAATCAGCCCAGCCCACCTCTTCCAGTTTATAATATAATCCTCAAGTCTTATCAGTGTATACACACGTTATCCTTATTATTTTTCAATCAATTCAGCCAGCAAATTAAACGAAATAACAAATAGAACTAGCCAACAATAAAATATGCAAATTCTTTTTAAAAAAACAAAACAACCAGGTTTATTTCTTCGCAAGAATATGAACGCAGTAATTATCTTCATCCACTTGCGCATTCCAAACACAACTTAACTTATCAAATCCGACAACATCAAATAATCTGAATTGTAAAAACTTATTCAAATAGTCATTATAAGAACTCTGTGAATTCATAGAAACAATACACCACTTAACTTCGGAAAATCCAACATCTTTCAATAATTGGACAACTATCTCTTGGGAATTTGTAACGAATCCTAAATCGTTTTCAAGGAAATTGAGAAGTTTAGAAAGACCAGCTTTATACTCTGGAGATTTAGAATCCATACTCTTGATATCAACAAGAGGTAACTCAATGACACCACCTGGTTTCAAAATCCTCAAGAATTCACTCATTATTATTTTGGTTTGTGTTGCTTTTATCTGGTAGAATAAGTCTCGCGATTGGATATAATTGAATGTATTGGATGGAACTTCAAGGAGTGACTTGTCTATATTGAAACAATTTATTGGCTTTAACATCATATCACTTGATGAACCCTTTTGATTGTGGAATTTTTGCTTTTGAGCTAATGTTGGTTGAGAGGTGATATCCAAATTCGTCATGAAATCACGACATCTAGTATGATCTTCATCATCCAATATTGAAGATTGTGGAGGATGAATCTTCCCCATTTTGGTATCCACGAAAAGGTTAGGTGGTTCATTATATGCACCGCTTTCATATATCTCAGCGTATGGTAAATCAAACCCTAACTGCCAACTAAGCTGCGAAGAAAATGAATTGTTGTAGTTCAATATCTTGACTGGTGAGAAATTCGAGATTTGATTGTTTGGAACTGAGTTGAATTTCGCCAAACTGGTGTTGAATTGACTTATGAGTAATCTTTCTATTGAGGGATTGATGCTTGTATTGCAGTTGAATTTTCTGATCACTTGGATCGCATACATCTCAATCAAACTGAATTCAGTCAAGATACGGTTCATTTTGCCCATATAATCATTCTTGCTTATCAGCTGATGTCTTCCACTTTCACTTTTCTCACTTGATATTATTGAAGAGTTATCAGATTCCATATCTGATTTCAATTTAATAGGCAATGAAACCAAATGGCCATCTTCCAATCCTGATTCTTCTAATTTTTTCAAGTAATTTATGAAATTTATTTGTAACAATTCTTCATTAATCTTTATTCTTTTCCCCATTAAGAAATTCTGGAAATAAAACTTCAATCTAAAGATATTTGTTCCGTGTCTTTCGAAATTCTTGGCGAAAAACACTAAACTATTGGTTCTAATCTCTGAAAATGTAAGCGAATCATAATCATGGTGATTTTCTTGAAACTGTAAGAAATTTTTATACTTGTTAATCTGATACTCTGGATAATTGGAAATTTTCGCAACGTTATCTGGTGTTATAGATGTAAGTTTCAATATGAATGGGAATTCATTAAGGTCAAATGGGAGACTATTTATGAAATTAGATGTTGAGTTGGTCTTTATTTTCAGTAATCTTCCGCCATCTCCCAGAGCATCGCTTCTTTCTCTTGCTGTAATTGCTGTCGGTGTAGGTGTTTGTAATAATGAGGATACTGAGTTATTACTTTTTGTTAAACCAGAGTTGGTAGTAGCATTACTGACAACACTCATTTGTCTTGATCTAGGCATCTTTTTATTGTTCTTTTCGAATTGTAGTATTTCCTTCAAATCGGTATTGAAGTTGTAGTTATAAGCAGGTTCATTCTTTATTTTTTTCCCACCACTTATCAATTTCTTTATCCCTGTTGTTCCTGTCCCTGATGATGATATAGAAGGGTTCAAGTTGGTAGATATCTTGGACAACTTAGAGAAACGTGAATTTTGAGACGTGGATGATTCTGCGGACTTTATTGAGTGGTCATCGTTGTCGTATTCATTTATGGAGGGAACTGAGTTAGGAATGGAATTTTGAATTGAATTGGGAACTGAATTTATTGAATGAATAGAGTTTATTGAATGGACGGAGTCATTTATAGATGGAATCGATTTCATGGTTTGAATTGTAGGTGTTGAAGACTTTTTGCGGAAGAACTTGTTGTTTATGCTTTGAGTATCTGATTTGATTGAGACGTTGTCCTGGTCTTTTATTGGTGTGGGACTTGGGCTTGGATTTGCATCTTTTTTCTTTCTTCCAAACAAACCTCTTTTTGGCTGTTTTTCCCTTTCCTTCTTTGCCTGTCGGGTTCTTTCAATTCTTTCAATTCTTTCAAGTTTCTCCTTTTCAGCTTTGTCCTTCATCGCAATTCTTTGATTTCTCTGCTGGATTTGAATTGGATTTGGATGGTTCAGACTCTGAGTAGTCCCTGTTTGTATGGTATTCTGCGTCGAGTTTGAGATAGTTGACTGTATATCAAAGGAATCGATATCTTCACCATTCTCCCTCAATTCTCTTAATTTTTTCTGTCTTTCAATTGCCTTTCGTTTATCTTCTAGATTTTTTTTCATCTTTTGCTGAGTCTGGTACGACACTGAAGGTAATAGGTAGAAACTCATTGTGCTGTTATTATAATCATTTATCGGCCAGTTGTAAACGATCCAATTGTTGTGTTTGTTGTGTTTTCTGAGTTGAAATCAAGCAAAAATTAAACAAAAATTGGTTTTTTGATCCATTTTTGAAATTGTTTAACAACTTTTTTGCGCCACTTTTGTTTCACACTCGCCGCAAACACTCATGTGACACTCACACATTTAACTGCCACGGATAATTACAAATCGGGAAATATTCAAATAGTAAAAAAGAAAAATAACAATAAACTTCCACTTTAATCGCTGTTTCTTTGCGAAAAACTTATTTTTCAATTAAATATCAATATAAGCTACTATTTTGGCACATTTAAAACGCCAAAAACGCTCTTTTATCTCGTAATTTACCACGAAGTTTCCACTTTCTCTTAAAGTAAACGTTGCGAGCCCGGATTCCAGGACCTCAATTTCAACATTGAAAATTGGATTTGGGAATTTCCACTGAAATTGAACCGAACTGAGATTTAAACAGAAACTGAACTTTTGAACAGACAGAAATCAATCCAACACGCCCAAAACAAGATGTACCAACAGAGACAAGTGTACAACGATCCAAACGTGGTGTTGCAGAGACAGTTCCAGAACACCCAGTTCAACCCGCAGCAGCAGCAGCAGCAGCAGCAGCAGCAACAGCAGCAAAACATTCAGCAACAACAACAAAACATCCAACAACAGCAGCAAAATATCCAACAACAGCAACAGATTCAACAACAACAACTCCAACAGCAACAATTACCATCAGCCGGCCCAGCCTCATCTACTAATAAAGCTCTCCACGATGAAAAAATATACTCCTGGATAATAGACTTGGTATACGGGCCAAACAGAGAGACTGCTCTTCTTGAACTAGGCAAGAAAAGAGAACAGTACGATGACTTGGCGTTGGTGCTCTGGCACTCTTATGGTGTGATGACTTGTTTATTGGAAGAAATCATTTCAGTTTATCCACTTTTGTCGCCTCCAACTCTCACTGCAAATTCATCAAATAGAGTGTGCAATGCATTGGCGTTATTGCAATGTATAGCTTCAAACTTTGAAACCAGAAACTTCTTCTTGAATGCTCATATCCCGTTGTTTTTATACCCATTCTTGAATACAAACTCGAAGCAGAGACCTTTTGAATACTTGCGTTTGACCTCCCTTGGTGTGATTGGTGCTCTTGTTAAAAACGACACGCCTGAAGTTATATCATTTTTGTTAACTACAGAAATAATCCCATTGTGTTTAAGAATCATGGAATCATCTTCTGAATTATCCAAAACAGTGGCTATATTCATCATCCAAAAAATCTTAGTTGACGACAGTGGGTTAACGTATATCTGTCAAACATATGAAAGATTCAACGCAGTGGCAAATGTTTTGAAATTGATGGTTCAACAGTTGACAAATCAACAAACTGTTAGATTATTGAAACATGTCGTTAGATGTTATCTTCGTTTATCTGATAATTTGGATGCTAGAAAAGCCTTGAGACTGATATTACCTGAACCATTAAGAGATGGAACTTTTTCAGTTGTATTGAGAGATGACAGTGCTACTAAGAGATGTTTGACTCAATTATTGACTAATTTGGTTGATAATGAATAATGCCTGTTTCCATGATTAACTTATTGATGAAAATTGCATGAGCATAAATTTTCCAAACGAAAGATGAATGATGTTTTTATTGATGTTGTAAGTATACAATGTATATTTTATTATTAACTGTTTGGTACCTGAAAGTTACTTCCATTGAAAAACTACTTAACTAGGCTCCATATTATATAAACGTCTCCTTTATTGAGCTTGAGACTTATTGAAAATTTATTCGAAGGGGCTATTTATTTGCATGAGATTCCTTCTTGTATCAATATATAAACTTAGATGATAAAGATTGCATTATATGCGAGGACAGGATAATGAATTGGTTGATAGATGTTATAATTGTGAATAGGGTATTATAAAAATTGTTAATATATTAGAGGTTTTATGATTTGTATTCTTACAACTTGCTCAATATAAGCGAACTTGAACAACCCCAATTCATTAAACTAAAAACTAAATCTAACATCGACAACCCAACCCTAAACACCAAATTTCATCTTTATATTGATTATAGTATCAATATATTCTTCTAAAGCGATGTTTAATTTAAACTGAAGTCGATAATCAATCTGAAACCAAAACAGGCTCCCTTCTATACCCATCCTGAACAATATATTTTAACCCATTAATCGTAACATCCTTCAACTTGGGATAATCCTTCACAAGCCCTTTCAATCCAACCTTGACATATCTAAAATACTTCAAATCACAATCAACTTTAGGTAAAACCCCTAAATCCCAATCAACTGCAGCCCTCTTCTTAATCAACGCACTTAGCTGAATTGCATATTGTGAATCCTCCGAGCTTGAATCAATATCAGTGTATAGTGATACAGAGGTACGTAAATCCGCACCGACCAATCTTGTAGCGTCTTCTTCATCGACGTATTTCAAATGCGCTGGTAAGGTATCTATATCTGAGAAAACTTCCTTGAGGTATAATCCATAGTAATGATGGATTGATTTCTGTAATGAGGAACTGGGGACCCAGAAGTTGGAGTCGTCAGTAGGCCCATTCCAAGTTAGTGTATGTAATGTTTGTGAATGTACCTGTAATGATTTATAAAATTGGTGAATGCATGATCCATGTGTGTTTAAATGGATAGTTGATAATTTGGAAGGGATTTTTGAGATGATTGAATTGACTAGGTCTGCGTATTCACCAACGTTTATGCCTATGATTGATATGCTCAAAGTATCCAAGTTTGAAAGAAGTGGGATAGCTCGTGAGAATATGACTTCATTAACGTAATCAACAAATAGCTTTTTGTTTTTGAGAAGGATACAACGTATGTTATCTTTGATTCTTGTCACTGGGATCAAAGTATCACTTGAGATTTCGAATTTGAAATGGAATGAAGTTAATTGTTGAAATGGGATTGTTTCAAATAAGTTATTGCAGAAATCTCTTGGGATGGAGTCAATGTAATGAAGATTGAAATGCTTTAAATTGATCAACTTTATACCTTTGCCAATTAAATATGTGAAAAACTCATAATTATCACAGTTTATATCCAATCTAACAACATTCTTGAAATCTATCTTTGTTAAGCTGAAAATATTAGTGAACGCAGTCAAGTTCAATCCTGGCGACAAGTTCAAAAACACTCTATCGATCTCAATTCTTTTCATCATATTTGTGTCTTCATAGCACTCCAATTTCTTAACCAAAGCATAGTAATCATCAATAGTGTTCAAGATCAAACTAGTTTTCACCGTATTGTCGATCCCATATAGCGACTTTCTATTAACGAATTCAGATCTGAAGTTGAAACAAGGTAACAAATCAGACCAGTTGAGTAGCTCATCGACAGTCTGGCTCCCCTTTTTGAAGACACAATGCTCAATTTTGGCTATGGGAAAGTTCATGATCCCAAGAAAGTCATCAAAGTGTAGAGTTTGCTTATCGTGGATATCGATGTAGAGAGATTTGACCAACCATTCAGTTTCTGCAGTGAGACACTTGAAGGCAAGCTTGGACAATTGGGCGGGAGTTATGAGGAGCATCGCAGTTTGGAAGGGGAATAAGTAGGTGCTGTGTGTGGACTCAGCATGCTGAATATCTGTGATGTATAAAGTGTGGTATATCGCTTCTTTGGCGAGTTTGCTCAATTGTCTATTGGTTGAAGTGAGAGGAAATCTTTGCTTCGTGGGAAGATACCTGATGATCTGGGTGAGAAGCGGATCCGGGAGATCCAAAAGATGTTTTGTTCCCATTTGGCTTTTGTTGATCAGAGAAATTGGCGGTTCAAAACTTGAAGATCAGGATTTTTTGGTGATTTATATAAATTTATCTGATTAAACATATTTTTTGCTCCACTTGATTTACGAGAATTTCCTGTCTGGTTCAGTCTGTCTGACTTTTTAGTTCTGGTCAGACCGGGCCCGTGGTCAGTGCCCACTGCCAATTGCACTACACAGGCGCTTACAACCTACTGGAGTCTGGGAGACACTGCCAGCGGTCATTTGATATTTTGTTTTAGGCAATTTTTAAGCAATTCAATCACGCAGTTTGGTGAGAAACACCCAATTTTCCTTCAGCTTTCCCTGACGCCCTCTTCGAATCAAAACCACAGCACTTTCTAAGTATAATAATCTACGTTGGGTATCGACCGTGACGCTCTCGTGACTCAACTGTCCAATGAAAATCCATCTTTCCCCCATAAAAAGCTGATATTTACTTTCGGCGTGTAAAAAAGAGGGTTTTCGTTCCAGCTGAATTTATTGATCAAAATAATCGAATAATTATTTTTTTCTTTTAATTTTGAAGTATTTTTTAACCAATTTTTAACCAATTTTTATTGACAGAACTCCACAATCCACTGAAACAATAACCAACCAATCATCTACTTTAGAACACACAAACAATGGAGTACACTAGAAACGACTACAAGCACTCCACGATAAGATTGGACAGACCATCAGAATACCTCATAAAAAAGGCAAGAAGACAACAAAACTACGAGTCGCTCAGCAGGGCGATGACCAGTTCCACCATCTATATCGGTAACTTGTCCTTCTTCACCACCGAAGAACAGATATACGAGTTGTTCAACAGATGCGGTGATATCAAGCAGATTATAATGGGGTTGGATAGATTTCAAAAGACGCCATGTGGGTTTTGTTTCGTGATATATGAGAATATCAAGAGTTCTTTGAATGCGATGAAGTTCTTCAACGGGACGAGGTTGGATGATAAGAAGATGGAGATTGATTTGGATCCTGGTTTTGAAGAAGGAAGACAGTTTGGAAGAGGTGTTACCGGTGGACAAGTTAGAGATGAGGTTAGTTTCAATGTTCGTAATAATAATGGATTCAGAGGCAGAGGCGATAGAGGAGGAAGAAGGTTTGCCAATCCCAGAAGAGGTGGGTTTAGAGGTAATATGAGAGGTGGATTCAGAGGTGATGATAATGAAAGAGATCGTAATTACGGGAAAGGTGAAGTCTATATTCCTGCTAATGATCCTACTTTTAATGCTCCAACCACTTTCAATCCGTTAGCTGATATGAGCAACAGACTCAATGATGTGTGATTTTGTTTCCTTCATCTTTAAATCAAAAAAAAATCAAAAATAAACGAATATGTATTAATTTTTTTCTCACTCAATGTTATGTATATAATAAACTAAACACTCAAATCCTCAAACCATTTCCTAGCAGCTTTAACATTCTCCAAAACCAACAAATCTTCATTACACCTAACAATCCCATCTCCTTGGTCTTTATAAGTTGGTAACACAATCATCACAAAAATATTATCTGTCAAGACATCAACATAGATATCAGTGTAACTTGCATGTAATATATAATTTGTGAAATTTGATCTTATTCTAGACACATTGTGTTTATAATTCTTGATTATATTTGATATTTTTTCAAATCTTTTGGGATCTAACGATATGTTATTTATAGTATTTGTTAATTTCTTAGTATCTGATGTATCTTGATTATAACTCTCATAATCACTATCGTCTTCGTCATCTGTCACATACTTGGTTATATCCAAGGATCCGCTGACAAGTTTCCCATTGACTATGGTAGCTCCACTCACACTCGCATTCACTTGATTATTTGACGTGGAGGTGATTACCAAAAAAGTAGATTTTTCAAAAAGGATAATCTCCTCAGCTTCCAATACTTTATTAAATCTTTTCAAGTTTTTCTCGTACGATGTCATGTTTGGAATCAAGGCACATACGATACATGACCATGCTTTGTACAAACTTTCATCCCATATAGAAGTAGCAAACCCATTAATTGTGAAATGAACAGTCATTGGATGATTTTCCAATTTTTTCATCATTAGAACAAACAATTCATCACGCTTATCCACTTGGACCAAATCCATCTTGTGAACAAGAACAAAAATCTTGGCGTTTGGTGAATATTTAGCTAAATGTTCCAATGACTTCATGAATATATCAATATCTTTTTGAACTTGCTTACTTTCAACGTCAAAGACGTGGATTAACACTTCAACCATTGAAAAAATATGGTCTTTCTGCGAAGAGAAGTAGTTTTCCATGAACACATCTTGACCACCACAATCCCACAAATTGAGACCAATGTTACCCAAGAATCTCAAGTGGGAGTGTTCAACGTCGATAGTGGCACCCAATCTTCTGGTATCGAAGGCAGAGAAGTTGCTGAAGATCATGGACCTCATGGACGACTTCCCAGACCCTGAGCGGCCCATAAGCAAGAGCTTCTTCTTGTATGTTGAGCTGGACATTGTGCTTTAATTCTGTTGTGATAATCTGTTGTATATGTTCTTCCTTTTCTTATCGTGAAGTTTTTGAGGAAAATATATATCTGCCATTTATTTACCGTGTCAATATAATATTCCAAATCTCACGATAACTTCGCGAAAAACCTCTCTCGTTCAGATCGTCGTTTAAACCGCATTTTGTTTCTGAAGAAAAACTCACTTATCCAAAAATACCACATTTCAGATCAAATTGGTCTAGTTGCTTTTGCTGTTTGCTTTTAACTGAGTGGTTTTGCATTTCTTCCTTGAATCTATTTCAAATCCGCAGAAAAACAAGCAATAGCCAAAAGAAAAATGGGTAAATTACTACAATTAATATCTCATCCAACTGAATTGAAATCAGTGGTTCAATTATTGTACTTCAGAAAGCCATTGTATCCCAGAGACCCCTCCAAAGAACCAGCTTCCGTGAAGAGATGTTATGAATTATTGGATTTGACCTCAAGATCCTTCTGTGCTGTGATTCAAGAATTACATCCAGAATTACGTGAAGTAGTTATGATTTTCTACTTGGTGTTGAGAGCTTTAGATACTGTTGAAGATGACATGACAATTGACCCTAAAATCAAGATCCCATTATTAAGAGGTTTCGATGCGAAATTGGATACAACTGATTTCTCATTTGATGGTAATGCTCCAACTGAAAAAGATCGTGATGTCTTGGTTGAATTCCCAGTGGTCTTAAAGGAATATCACAATTTGAAACCAGAATATCAGGAAATTATCAAAGATATAACTTTCAAGATGGGTAACGGTATGGCCGACTATATCTTGGATGAAAACTTTAACTTGAATGGGATTGCTGATATAAAAGGTTACGATTTATATTGTCATTATGTTGCAGGTTTAGTTGGTGAAGGATTGACTAAGTTAATGGTGTTGGCTAAATTCACTAATCCAGATTTAATCCATAAAGTTGAGTTACGTGAGTCAATGGGTCTTTTTTTACAAAAGACTAATATTATTAGAGATTATGATGAAGATTTAGCTGATGGTAGATCTTTTTGGCCTAAAGAAATTTGGGGGAAATATGCCACACATTTATCGGATTTCAAAAAATCTGAACATACTGTTGATGGATTGAATTGTATCAGTGACTTGGTTTTGAATTCATTAAATCATGTTATTGATGTCTTGACATATTTGTCATTAATCCATGAGAATTCGAGTTTTAATTTCTGTGCTATCCCACAAGTTATGGCAATTGCAACGTTATCTTTAGTATACCAAAACGCAAATGTCTTGTCAGAAGTTGTCAAGATAAGAAAAGGTACGACATGTGGCTTGATCTTGAAGAGTAGAACTTTGGAAGGTGTTGTGGAAATCTTCAGACATTATATTAGAGAAATAAATCATAAATCAAAACCTCAAGATCCAAACTACTTGAAGATTGGTATTAAATGTGGTCAGATTGAACAATTCTGTGAAATGATGTTCCCTAATTTAGAAAATTTCCCTGCTGAAATCAACTTGAATGAAACATTATCCAAGAACCAAATCTATTTAAATGTCAAAGAAAGAGAATCTGTTGACAAGAAAGTGTTTGAAACTATCAAACAAGAAGAATTCAAGTGTAACTTGCTCTTGCTCGGCGTTGGTTTTGCTACCTTATCATTAATTGCCTTTGTGTTTAAGGGATACTTGCCTTCCACTATTACAGATAACTTCCGTATTGAACTATAAATATTCAATTCAAATGTCTTTTAAAACATTCAGAATATAATCATTTTTTTTGTCTTTACAGTGTACTATATTATACATTCACTTCTCTTTCTTTATCTCAGATTTAATTATAGACAAAAACTGATAATTAAGTTAGTATTAATTCACACTTCAGCCACATCATATCTATGATGCGCCACTTTATATGTTCCCGATTTGAATTCTAAAGTGGCGGTATCGATATGTAATCACCAAAAATCATATCGATTTTACTCCTAAAAAAACCCTTTTTTCATCTCTTTTTTTGTCGCTTTATTAAATAAAGAAAACCAAAGAATTAAAAAATGTCACTTAGAACAACGAGATCTGCTTCAAGACTATCGGCCCAGTTAACTAACGGGACTGGAAAGCTAGTTGAAATCACCGAAAAGACAACAATCAAACCCAAATCAAATACCAAAGTGGAAAGAATAACCAAAAAAACAACACGGAAAATCAAGCAGGCTCCCAAATCACCATCTAAATTGAAAAGAGAAGCATTTGAAACTAAATTGGCTCTGACTATCATTCCATCTGACCTTGCGCTACCTCTCTCGTTCATCGAGGCACACCATCCAGATTTCATAAAGGGAATCAATCACATACTCTTGATAGATCCGACCCTTTATCCAATAATCATCCATGAGCCATTCAGGATATTCAGCAAAGACGCTAAACAATTATCTACACTCCAGGATTATTTCCATAACTTGTGCTCAGGGATTATTGCTCAGCAAGTAAGCGGAGCAGCTGCTAAATCAATTGAGTCTAAAGTGTGCAGATTATTCAACGAAGATTATTTAGCAGATGGTAATTTCCATTATTTCCCAACTCCTCTACAAATCATGGAGCAGTCAAATGAGGGTCTAAGGAGCGCTGGATTATCGGTTCGTAAAGCAGAGTATGTTAAAGTTGTGGCTGAAAATTTCATTAATGGAGAAATAACTCATGAATTATTTGTACTGAAATCAGATGAAGAAATCATAGAAAAGTTGGTTACTTTGAAAGGAATTGGGGAATGGTCTGCAAAGATGTTTATGATGTTTGCATTGCGTAAACCAGACGTTTTCGCTCATGATGACTTGGGTGTTGCTAGAGGTTGTTCGAGGTACTTGACCGCTAGACCTGAATTGTTGGCAAAGATTAAGAAAGATGTCATTATTGAAAAAAAGAAAAAATCAAAGTTCGAAAGTGGTTCTAAAAGAGACTGGGTAGTATACAAAGATGAGTATGTTAGCCATGTTGGAGACTTGTTTCTGCCTCATAGAAGTATCTTGATGTTGATTTTTTGGAGATTAGGAAGTACAAATATTGATATCCTAGAAAATGTTTAGGCTCTTTATCTTACAGTATGATAGAATAAAGGCTGGTATTCATATATTGATTTTTTTGCTGCATCAAATGGAAGTTGTGTTTTGGATTTTTTCTTTGACTTTCCCTTTCATAACTATATTTCACATTTTAACATCAAATTAACGATCCGACAATAGATATGGCCAAAGATATAGCGACAGCTCTAGTTAAGACTTCAACTTTATTTGAACTTGAAGGGAAAGCTGGACCATAATCTGGTAAGATCATGTCTTCCTTTTTACCACCATCAGCGAGTTTATCTAATTCTTGTTCAATTGCGTCAAATCCATAATCTAAACCAACTTCGGAACTTTCAAACTCGTCATATTCATCATCGTCATCGTCGCTAGAATCTCCAAATGGATCATATGCATTTTCATTGTCAGAAATAGGATTTTTGGAACTGGATGGATCTAATGAATCTGGTTTCTTAGTTAAAATTTCTCTGATTTTATACTTAACGGGTCTGGTTTTATATGCATAATCTGAATATTGCTCATAACTGTAATCCTCATATTTATCATCGTCGTCAGCTTCAACGATATATCTGGCTATTGATTTATCATCCACATCAAAATCTTCTTCATTATGAGTTTTAATGTTACTACTCAACCTTCCATCGAACATGCTAGAAATCTTCCTTAAAGACAAATCACCAAGACCAGTTGCCATAACCTGAGAATCAAGTCCATCAGTATAAGGAACAGATACCGTATGCATTCCAATTTTGCTTTCCTTAGCTCCAATATCATTGGAATTGATTTCCGATGCTTCTGTTTGAGTTCTACTGTCAGAGTGGGAGCTAGCAAACGTTGATTTGATCTTATTTGACGATTGTTCATCCTTCTTCTTTGCATTTTGAGGTAAAGATTCTGAGTTAACAACCAAATTATCAGATTCATATTTTTTATTGTAAATCTTAGCAGGAATATTGAAATGCTTGTTGTGCTTATCGAAACCCAAATCATTCAATCTATTTGAAACTCTGGTGAGTGTATCCTTAGCAGCCAAATTCTTTTTCAACATGTCTTTTGTGGTGGAGTTGTTCAAAGCAGCTTTATCAATTAACCTTGAGATTTCCATTGATTTTGATAGCTGGGGTAATGTCAACAATGATAAACATATAAAAGCAGTATTAATTTGAACCATTTTGAAACCGATTTCTTATAATATTGAATCAACAAAACAGGTAGTTTTATGCAACTAAATTCTAGCTATAATAACAAAGAGTGTATTACTTCTTCTTGAAAAAACTGAAAGTGAAAATAGAAGAAAAATTTAGGAAATTCGAGATCCGAGAGAACCACAAAATTCAAGTGTTTATGCCTAAATAGTAGTAAAGACACAAACCGGTTGCAGCCATATTTTGCAACACAAAGCCGCACCCGAAAATATACGATAATACAAACGAATATATTTAGTATTTACTAATACGTACTTTTTCTATAAGATTTTAATCTATGCAATTATATGATATCCTTTTCTCTTTACAAGCTATCGGTTCCCTTTGTTTTTCCCTGTCCGATTTCCATTTTTGCACTTTTAGCACCAAACTGTATAGCTCTCTTCGCCTCGTCTTTCACAAAGTCCAACCCCATATTCTCAGCGACTTTCCTCAAGAGATACTTCCTGACAGGCACACATTTTCCATGTTGGAAATACAATCTCAATTTCAAATTCAATTCAACTTCACTCATACTGAAAGATATGAAGGATTCATCCAAAAATGGGTATCTCAATTCTTTGCCCCAAGACGAAATAGATCTATCGTCTCTTCCTAAGTTCCTGACATATATGACATCGAGGTCATGTTTTAACTCCATAGACAACTCTTTGTATTTCTCATTAATTGTTTCTGTTTGCTCTTCTTCCACGTAAGTGAAGAGTCTTTCGTGTCTGGTATAGCCACCGTATAATTCGTCAGCTCCCAATCCTGAAAATAATACTTTTGCAGTAGAATTGTAAGGCGCTCTATTAAATTTGGATTCAATATTATCTTTGTCGAAATCAATGGCGGATTTATCAACTGTTTCTTTCATTGTTGTTTTAATACCTTGACCTTTCGCAGCAAAATAAAATGCAATCGCAATTGATAAATCCATTTCAGTATTTGCAGGAAACATCAACTTCATCACCCTTTTCTTATTCAAAAGCCACTCCTTGTATGAAACGTTCACCTCAACCAACTGGAAGTTTATTTCTGGGTATCTTTTGCTCAAGTAAAACCACGATTTGAAAGCTAATTGTCTATCTGGCGATTCCGATGCACTTTTTTTGGTACGGGGATTATCAAAACCAACTGTGAGTAGGTCTATCTTTGTTCCGGGTTGAGATAGTTGGGCAGATTTGGCGGCGATTAATGTACAGTCCAATCCACCAGAAAATAGGATACCTAAATTTGCATTCTCGCTCGAACTTCTCTCTTCTAATGGGTGGATTGTCTTGATACGAAGTTCCACTGCTTTAGTCAATACTTTATCTAACGACCCCACTCTTTTTTCAATCTCCGTATCATCTTCAACAACGTTTGTATTTATCGTGAAGTTCAATGGCAAATACGGATTTTCACCATATTTGAAGATTTCAAGACTCGCGCTATTCAAGTCAAGGCAATAAATTTCACCGCCAATACAATCTGAAAATTCATATTCATGACAATCGCATGATGGCGATAAGGAGCTGACATATAGTTCCCCTTCGCATAATGAGTAGCTTAAGGATCTTCTTCCAACAATATCTCTACCAAAATATATTTGTTTAGCATGTATATCGTAAATCACAAGAGCGAACTCGCCTCTCAATTCACCTATAGTTTTCAAGACACTTTTGTTGACTTCCAACCTTTGTAAAATATATTCAGTATCATTTGTTTGAATACAACCTTCGTTGTAAAGCTCTCCATTGAACTGAATATTGTAATCAGAATTTAAAATAGGTTGTTTGATAAATGGTTGACGCAAAGAAAGTACCGACGAAAATTGCTCTATATGGAATATGGAAGAGGAAGTGGGTATTGATTCTGTTTTCACATAGTTGCATGAATCTGGCCCTCTTGTGGCTATTTTAGGTATCAATGATTTGAAGATGTCTTCTTTTATCAGACAAGGAATTTGTTTTCGACTATCTTGTGTGCAATCTAGGACATCTTGACTCCTGGAATCTTGGCCCGGATTGGCCACTATTTCAGTTTGGTTCGCTATCTCTGCCTTTTTCTGATTACCATTCAACTTTCCTTGTCTATTTTGTTTGACATTTTTATTGTTGTGTTGGTCTTGTTCTTGCAATTTAACATTGTCCAACTTGGAAATGATCTCTTCAGTGAGAATCAAATCATCATCCAAATCTCTTTGAATCAACTCTTTTGGATCAAATTCAGTGTAAACATTCGTGATTTTCAGAGTGGTAACATGACATAAGATACCACACATTGAACTTTCTTCCAACTGGTTATTTTTCGTGAACTAACTTTGATCTTTAATGTGAAACCTTGATTCACAGTTTATCGCAATATATTTTTCAAAATCTTGAAATATTTTTTTATTGACACGAAAAAATGAGGCTTATATGGCAGAATTAATTAATATGACAGAAACTTCAAACATGACAGATTTGTTATATATGCTATTTTCTCAAAATTCTTTATTTGATCAGATCGAGTCAAAGGAACCTAGCTCACTCGCTATTTTCCCAAAATCAAGCTGGTTATTATTAATTAGCATCCTGAATCTCTCAATTAATTAGTTATAAAGTACCATGAAAGGCTGATCACGCACCTAAATTATTAACATATATACACGGAAAATAATTATGTATTAAATAATTAATATAAATTTATATTTTCAATTATATATTTTCGACGCTCATGTCGAATAAGCAACTTTTTAAATATCTAATTGATCGACTTATCTAATTATATTCTCTTATAATTATAATATCTCCACCTTTGTATGATAATGTAGTTAGGAGAAAAAATTTGATGAATATATATAATTTATGTTAATCTCTGCATGTCCAATCGTAATTTATAATGGGTGCAAAACGACGAATGTTAAAAGCCGGCGCCGATCTTAGCATTAATCAATAATTATAATATTTAGGAATATTGTAACATCTTGCTGCAGTGATACAAATTATAATACCAAGTTTAAATTCTAAATATTTCTAAATTCTACAAATTCTGACTCTTATAATGAACTCTTCCTTTCAGGAATGTGCTTAAGTACGTCTAGCATAGGCAATATATAGCTCTCCTCCGGCAATTAATTAATTATTATAAAAATTGACATATTGCTGCAAATAATATTTAAACATAACCAGAGTTTCGTTGAATAGTTATAAAAAAAAATATAAATTAATTAATTAATTTTTAATTAATAATATAATAATTATTAATATTTTTTAATTAGAATTATTCAATATGAGATAACAAAATTTTAGCAGAACCAAAACTATAGTAGATGATAGATTCATAGTAATAAAGATAATTGGTTTTTTCTGTTATAAGCTGAGCTGCATTCAGTAACCAGTTACGAGAAAAATTTGTCAGCGATTTATTGCATTACTTATAATTAATTATTAAATATTATCTAGTCCAAAAATTCTTTTATATATAATTTGCTCATATATACAAACAGGGAAATCTTCAACTAGTTAGCTGAGGTGCTAAACAGTAAAGCGGCAAGCCTAAGAATAACTGAAGCGTATCATGTGTTGATATAAAAATAAATTGTCTCTCTTTAATTTCAGGCTGAATTGGTGAAACCCGCGGTGATTCATGAACGGTGAAAGCCATTTTGAGACACTCTATGAATAACGAGTGCAACCTTAATCACATTCATAGGTTAGTACTAAGTTGTACTAGAGCCTAATACTATACAAGCTCTGTCTTTGCAGTTTATAATTATTTGACTGATTTTCTCAAAGTTAAGCCTCAGTTAAAAGTTAAGAACTTGAGACTTGAAAGTTGAAACTGCAACTCCCGTAATAATTTATCAAATTTAAGATTCAAAAGGATGCAACCATGCAGTGCTCAACATGATCATGAATATGTACAGGCAATATAGGCTAGAAAATATTATTATAGTCTCAACTTTCAAGTCAAAGACTCAAGAGTCAAACTGAATAATTAATTAATTCTAAAATTAATTAAAATCCTCAAAGTTTGAGAAGTCTTAACTCCATTTATTGAAGTATTTAATTAAAATTAAAAATAACTAAAGGGAAATAGTCACATAATATCCGGCGAGACTCGACAAAAAAGATCCAACCCAATTCATAACTTTCTCAGAGAGCTTCACAGATTCGTAATGTAATGTAATGCTATTGCTGATCATAATCCAAATGTTCAGTGTCCAACAGACTACAGTCCACTGTCAAATATTGAGATGCTACATTAACATAGCGTTCAAGCTCAATGTGGTCCATATGACCAGCTGGAAAAGTTACCAAGACCAATTTCAAATATTTTTAAAGTAATCCATAGTATCAGGATGCTGGTTAGTTAATAATGAAAGCTTCACGAGTACTGATAACAAGAGCGTGTGAGTTTATGGAGTCTGCTTCTACAAGTTGGAGTGATTCAAATAATATACAATATTAGGTTCAAATATAAATTAATTATTGTGCCAAATTCTGATTGCAGGTAATGAATCATGATATATATTGATCAGCTGCGCCGTACTAATTCATAATTTTAAATCACTGTTAAGCTTATATATAGAGATCATGACTGGATCAAATATATTAACTAGCTAGTTATAAGTAAATTGCTAATATTGGGACAAATTAAATTTTTTAGTTTAGATTTTTAGTCACTTTTAATTATTGTAGTCAAATATACATATTTATGTTCATAATTAGATTATTAAGAAGCCACAAGTCAATATCTACAAATTTAGTCATCAACCACTGAGACGTAATTGTTATTTATAAGTACATCTATATTGATCTAGTGAACGTTGTCTAATTATAACCACAATATGTACGTACTTGACGTGAATCTAATGTTTCGAAATATTGTACAAATACGTCTAGCTGGAATTACAACTTCATGGAAATGACCATTAATTTGCAATTAAACACAAAGTGCTGTTACACTGATTAAGATCTCGGGATATATCAATATGGCCTATGATCAAAACCCATCATAAGTTAGAGAACAAAACCTATTTAGTACTGAGTTTGCACAAGATGAGATTGCAATTTACAAATGTTTATGTGTTGCATTGATTTTAAAATGGTTGAAACTTGAAACTTGGTGATACCAATTGAATATGCAACCAGATCTAATGTAATGGAAGTACCACTGAGACTGAGACCATCAATATGGCTGTTTTTGATCATGAGCGCTTATGTTTTATAATAGTGAATGGTCTCGACTCTCATATTTGTTTCTTATCGCTAGCAGATTGATAGAGAGTAGCATGGTTGTAAGATCTTGTGATTTCCTTAAATATGACTGAAGCAGAGAAACAACGGAGGTTTAGTCGAACCTTTTTGGTTTATATGATTGAAGTAGTATGTTTCTGACCGAAAAGTTATATTATATGATTCTTGGAATATTTGTGACTTTAATCATTGTAGTGTAAGTAGTAATATATTAGTAGCAGTGATCAGTTCAAAGTTCAAACATGGGGTAAATTGTAATACGAATCATACAAATTCAGCTTGTGATCATGATTCATTACTGTACACCAATTATGGTAGTAACAATATCTTTTTTCAACTTACGTACGAGTACAAGTCTCAAGAGTCAAGAGTCAAAGGATTGAATTTCGCTCCAACATCCATCTTTAAGTTATTTAATTGCAAAATGAAATAATATACGAGTTGCAAATGAAGAAGTCAAATATATAAATTGATCAAAATATTAATCGGACTGGTTCAACTTTGATTCAATCCTGATTCGGATTCCTGAATCCTGACTTGAAGTCTCAAGATCGCAATACGAAATAATACTTCTACATAAATAATATTTTAAATTGGAACGTTAACATGCATTTTGATTCTGTTCATTGAATAATATTTATTGACAGACTTATACAGTGGTCACTGGTCACTGTCAAAACTCAAGTGTCAACTGAGTTCTGACTCCTGAACCTTTCAAGTTTGGAATCTGATTAGCGATAACTTATAAGATCCTACTTCAAAGTTCACTTGCCAAGCACCTGAACAGTGAATTGTTTATGAACTTGTACGTAACTTTTAGCTTAAGCCATGGCCCATGGCCCATTATGCTTTGGCAATTTAAAGAAAGTATCCAAAGTCCATAGAGTTCTAACTTATAACTTATAACTTATAAGGATTCAAAAATGCCCTTTGTGGGACAGGCGTTTAGTACCCTTTCAAGTTTTACCCAAAGGATTGGTGGGCTAAATTAAAGTACTTGTTGTTTATAAAAATTATTTAGAACCCGAGTTTTCGAAGCCAATTGAAACGATTGGGTTTATAATTGAGACCAGCGGTTAGTCCATGATCAGTCCACCTCATGAATAATATAACACTGGGAAGAGCAGAATCTTATACCTGGTTTGAAGTTTCAAGTTTCCACTTGCCGCTTCAAAGTTCAGACTCCAGAGTCCAGATTCCAGATAGTCGACTTCAGCCAGATCTGAGATGGCTGTTACCATGAATGATTCATGACAAAATAAATGCCAATAAATTTGTCGAGGACAAATTATGGGATGCTACTTCGCGTGTCCACGCATTTTGCTAAATGTGTCCATACCCTTGCGGCTCATGTACATTTATGCATCATATTGCATATAGATTCATATTTATCTGCATTCAATATAGACTCTGCATTCAATATAGACTCTGTATACTGCTCCATTGGATTTTACAACAAAGTATAAACTACCTGATATTATATATTTCTATGTAAATTTAAATCAATTGTTCTTGGAATTAGGCACCTGAGTATATGGCTGTGAATAATTCCCATTCAAAGTTTCATTTTAGTGGAATCTGAAAGGATTGTTGATCGTTAGATCTATGATGACTGTTGATTGGATAGTAACCCATATTTTCTCTATTGTTGATGAGATGACCACCAGAATATGCCATATTACACAGCGTCTGTAAAGGTGAGCAGATTCGGTAATGAGGTTGGTATTCTGGTTCATATTAGGACTGGTATTGGGGTTCGTATTGAGGTTGATATTGCGGTTGCTTTTGCGGGTTGAGGTTGGGCTTGATACTGATACTGATGTTCGTATTGAATTGGATATTGAGGTTGAGATTGAGTTATCATCTTCTTCACTGTTCTTCACTGTAGTCACTATCTTCGCTATTTTCACCTGCAATCTTGATTGATATTCTGAATTGTTATTCGAGTCTCATTTGAATATAGTTCCCCCAGATGGATCCAAGTAATGACCTTCGTACTTATGAACCATATTAGAGTAATTTAAGTTCTATTTGACAGTAAAGGCGTGAAGAAGTTACCTCTGAATTACAAAATGAATGCGTGAAGTAAATTAAATATGAAAAAATAGTAAAGCTATCAGTTGGTTTTGAGCCACGAGAAAAATATGCATTAGGTACCGCTGATTGCATATAAATGCATGAGACACATTAATATGGACACATTTAGCAAAATGCGTGGACACGCGAAGTAGCGTCCTAAATTATCAATTCAATATATTTTAACAAAAAAAAAAAAAATGATTGAATACTATTTTGGGAATAGATGCAGAGTCACACTTGTAAATTGTAACTTGAAGTAAGTTGTGACGGTCTACATGTGGTAAGAATATGCGTCCCACATATCGAATGTAATTGGATGCACTCCAGAAATAGGCATCCAGATAAAGATTGGATCTAATTCTGAACTTTCCAAGCCAGCTACTTTAGCCTTCATTGCAAAGTTCATACGATTGAAGGAAATTGGGGATACGTTTATCGAAAAGTTATGAACAAGTTTTCAATGAGGATAAAGTTAGAGATCAAATTTTCATAACACAATAGTGCTGCAAATTGTCAAAAACAAATGGAATGTAGCGATTTCAAGAACAATACCATAGGGGAAAAAACACTCAATTGAGCCAGGAATGTTGGTTGACCTGTCAAACTTGTCACAGGAAAACTCATTGAAAGATTTAAAAGTTTCGACATGTCCATTGTCAAGTGATCTTCTTAATCCTGATACGAGGGATACCCAAAGGCGCATGTGGGTACGGGTGAAACATTCTTCTTTGGGAAATTATTTCTAAATCTTCTATCAACCTCTTCGTAACCTTAATTCATAAACTCTAATTTTGTTCATATTCGAAGTCTTTCATCTTAACTTGTAAATTGGATATTTGAAATTGGGATTCGGGAAACTTCTTTCCGAAATTAAATAGTGGTAGAATGAATAGTGAAAAGTAAAGAAAGTTGATAGCAAATTGGAAAATTATAATCATTTCAGAGTTCAAAGGAAGAATTCTGAATGCCCCATGTTATGGTTCAAGTGGCACTTGCCACGGCCCGCGTGCCACAACCTGTAACACGGCCACTGCCAACTGCCAACCTCAAAAATTACAATACGGTGCGACCGTAACGCGTGTGTGTATCGTTATATGTCAAATATTTGACTCTGTTTATGTATAACGCAGTTGCTGTCCTCTGCACTTATATCGGGGTTCATACATCAAGGTAAATAATATCTAATTTGTAATTGGATGCGATTCAAAATTTGTAATTGAAAAGGTTTAACTTAAAATTGATTAATAAGCTACTATCATACGTTGAAAACTTAGTTTGCTTTACAATAATTTAACCTGTTGAACTTTGTTTTATTTTAAATAACTACATTGCCAATGGGCCATATGGCCCTTAATGAAGGCCCGAGCCTATCATATCCCGGCATTGTTTAAACTTTGATTTTTGGTTTTGAATGTGAAATTTGTTAGAAGTTACAGAACAGATGAATAAGATAAGATTTACAAATACAAAGTCGGGAATACGCGATCACGGGCTTCAAACAGCGTCGAGAACCAGTCAAAATAAAATTAAGGTTTCTCCGATGAAAAATTCCCGATCTGGTTATTATACAAAAAAGAGTGAATCAAAAACTATCCATTTAAAAAACCATAAACCTTCCTAATACATAAATTACATCTATACTATACTCCTCCTAACTCACAATTTCCTTGCTTTCATCCCCATGCTAAACTTTTTAAAAATCTTACTTTTTTCCTTCTTTCTTTTAGTTTTTATCTTTAATTTCTTTCAAGTAACCAATTTTTCTTCTTCTAGCATTGATAAACCAATTTGATAATTGCTGATTATTTAAACCAGTTTGGTTCATCAAGAAATTCTTCTCAAAACTGTTTGGATATGGATGGTTTAAATTGTTGTTTAACCAATTGATTAGTATGATTGTAGTCTTTTTAGGTAAATTGCTTCTCTTTTTCTTAAATTTCTTATCATTTAATGAACTTGATGAATTTGAATCTGAGAATTCAGCATTGATTATGTGCGATAACGAAGGAGAATCTGATACGTTTGTTGTTATTGGTGATAAGTTTTGTAAAGGTGGTGTTATTGAAGGTGTTGGGTACTCTTGACATAATGAGTTCAATGAGGAAGACGATGAAGATGAATATGATCTACTGCTGTAATTAGGATAGCTTGAGTAGTTTGAGTAGTTTGAGTAGTTTGAATAAGAATCATGTTTATAGGTGTTGATATTGTTCTTGTAATCAATAAAATTGTTTATGATTTCACCATTGAGTATTTCATTTATTGATGGTAATTTAATATTTTCTTTATTTGAAGTATTTGATGGTGCTTTGACTGGAATTGGATTGATTAATTGTCCTAAATTCATTGTGCTTACTCTCTTGTTATGTTGATTTCTTGTGTTTTGCTGAGAACTGAAAAAGATAAAGAAATCAGATATAGAAGGAAATCTCTTATTTATAAATGTTAATTCAAAGTTGCAAGTTGCAACATAGTAATCATTTATCAGATCTAATTATTTAGGTTCGAACTTCACTGTTCAATACTCTTGCATTAAATTTTAAATCCATCAGTAATGTTTATGCACTGTCCTGTACGCTCCTATATATTTAATATTTATGATGTTTTGTTTCGGATTCCTTAGAATTTCAACCGACTCTTAACTGGATTCTTATCCGGATTGTTTTATTGTCTTGAGTCTTAACATTTGGCTAGTTACAACTTAATTTATAGTACGTATGTCTTGCGAGACGCATTGTAGTTTGGTCAGTTTTTAGTTAGGCATATATATGTCCCTCTATTGACTAATAGACTTTAATTTTAATTTTAATCTTTAGAGTTGAATCCGTTTTTTTATATTTCGGAAAATCCCACAATTCAATTTCCTAACAAACTTGTAAGCCTCCACATTTCAATTTTCAATCAAGAGTTGACAGAGTCAGCCGTCTCAGGAGTCTACTTTGAGTCCTTGACTCCTTAAGTCTTTGACACGATAACTGCCCAGCCAATGTGCCTGCCCCTATCTCATTTATTTTATTTCTTCTGTCATTAGGAAATATCACGTGCAGCTGCAAGACCGTTTATCTGTCATATCCGGAATCACTCTTCCTGTTTCTCTTGGCTTACGTAATTACTGTCAAAAAAGTAAAATAAAATCTGGAAAAGACAAAAAGCCAAACTTCCGCTTGCTTTGAATACGCATAACATCGCAGTTATATGCGTAACATGACTTCTTGTATGCTCAAAGAGGCAGTTTTATGTCACGGTTACTTATTGAAGCAGATTTTTACGAAATTGGTATATTTACCAGATGCAAAATAATTGTATCTTTGTGAATTCGTTACCCAAAGAGGAAATTGTATCTCCATCTATCAGGATTTGAAAAGAATTACTTTGACTAGCAGTTAATAGGTGATATTTTTTACTTTCAAATACTATCAAGATTCAATTCAATTATCTCTTTGGAGATAAAGTATCCTGTGTCATTTATTCCTGGTTTAATTATATGACATAAACAGTTCATTTTGTCAATTCACCGAGGATTTCAGTTTGATCTGATTTGAATTGAATTTAGAAATGCAAAGTTTTTGAATGGATATGTTACATGTTCAACTTCAAAGTGGTTGTTCAAACTTCAGACTTCAACTATGTAAAACATGTAAAACACAAGGCGATATCCATATAATGATCATTGAGATATATCAGAACGGCTACTTTCTCTCTAAAAATGACACTTTTTCTTATCTGTCAAAACTGATTGGAATTTACAATTGCTAATCTTTTTAGGTTACATCGTCAGACCCACGCAGCACTACGAGGCTAGTTGCAACTTGCAACTTGTGCCCTATAATTCTTAATGACCTTAAGTTAGGCCGTGGGCCGTGGCCGCTGGCAATTGGAGGCAAGCGCTATATTGTGTTTGATCTCAGCTGCAATACCGCTGCAATATGGATCTAACAGTCAAGTACAAAAATGTGTCGATTCGATTGATTAAGGCATCATAATTCACAGACAAAGAGCAATTAATCCCTAGTAGTATAGGTTATTAACTTATGAATCATTGAATTTATAATCACCAATTGGCAATGGGAATATGATATATCCATGATTCAGAGCAGTTGTTGAGAAATTGATTGAAATATGACAGAATCTTCATGTGAAACTTTTCGCCCACTAACCAACTGGGGGAGATTTTCAACTTAATTTCGGTGGTTACCGATTCTCTTCTATACGATGGATCGGAAGTTGTGAATCCTGATTTATAATCGCGGATAATTCAAATATCGATCTGAGATTCTAAATGAATCAATGACGCCAATTGAATATCTGATGTCAGCTTCGTTTTTGAGAATTTATTTACAAGTTCCAACTTCCAACTTCCAACTGAAATTCTATCTGGGTTTAGTTATCGTAATACATGTCCTGAAGCAACTGTTTTACATGGTATCATGGTGAATCGTAATATTATTCCCAATTATTTTAATTGTTTCTAATACTACCAGACGCTTTGCTTAATTCATACATATTTCTTTTTAATTTAGTAACTTTTAACAAAAACGTTGAAACATCACAGTTTACGTTTTGATTTTTGATTTGAACCTCGATCAGCTATTGCGGCGCCTATAGGATATAATAGCTATAGCCTATACATTGACTGAAATTTTATCTCTTCAAATAAAAATCAAGATTGAAGTCTAAAGAGAGAACCTGGAACTCCAATTTGAGATCAAACAACTTTTCAGTTACAACTTAGTTATGGGCGAATGACCACTGACAAGTTGCAATATAAAAGTTATGTTTACAAGTGACAATTAAATGGCCTATCGGGTATAGCTGGCTTTAATTCCGATTGAAAGGCTATAGTTGGAGAGCAAACCGAACAAAACATTGGCCACCGTATATATGTTTTGGTACTAGGCATGTTTATGTTATTGCTCCCAACTGGTAGTAAAAAGTAATTGGCTTGATAGACTTGAACCAATTAATCGTGATCTGAAGTAGAATATTGATATATGTCTCCCATTATTGCTACCGACAGAAATATTTTATTTTAATTTAATTCCAACAGGTTTCAGCTTGAATACCAAAGCATGAGCTCAATAATTAGGTACTAGGAGTTGCACTGTGCACATCTTATTAGAGTGTAATATTAATGAATATAAAATCTTTGGCTGTGAAAAATATTCATTTTTGACCGCATACTTGTGAATATTTACTTATTATACTTCATTTATTAGTATTGCAACTTGCAAGTGCCCAGTTTAAAATGGAGAAACATAGACCTAGAGAGAACTCAAATGATGATTAAAGTATGTTTCCGTTTCCAGAAGTACAACTAATACCTTTGATGGTAACTTCTAAAAAAAAGCTTATTCTTCTTTATACATATTGCGAATATATACTAGTTCTGAGGAACTGGGATGCAAACACTGATGATGTCTCATTCAACGGAACTCTTGTTATTATAAATATTAATTATATTGGATATATTATATAAAAATTTCTAATTAATAATAATTGTATTGAGTTATATAATATATGCACAAAACCATATTATAAGTTGATAAATTTATATATACTACTAGTGGATATTGTCTGAATGAACTAGTGTTCGATCTGGAAAAAATCACCAAGCTTGTAATTTCAACATGTACAAGATGTTTGGTGTTGATCAACTCAAGAACATATCGACATCGACGCCGGCGACGTAATTTCAAGTACTAGCTATATGATTAGACCTAAGAATCTTAAATATATATCAAGTGTACGCATGTACGCTGAAATTATAGCAATAAAAATATCCCACATAATTATGTGAAAACCAAATTTAAGAGACACAAAGCCTCCGAATCTTTGCAAGTTTATTGATAAACAAGTATAAGTGCTTTGGTTATACGACTCATATTATATACGTTCTTGAAAAATAATGCTGCACAACTCGAAATCGAGGGTCAAACCGCTTCATCTAACTTTTATTTCTAACTGTTCACTAAACATTTACTTCAACTTCATAAAGACTTCGGAAAGTTAAATTTCGAAGTTAGACCGGAAAAGTTAAAATGGCTGCAAAATATACCGGATTGCTGCTTTGGTTATTGTAAAAGTTTTTAAAATTCTTCCATATTATTTGAAATATTAATTATATAACGTTAACAATATTAATATTAATTACAACTTCGGTTGTTTTTATACTGCCATGCATTAATCATCATATTGATACTCCAAAACCTCGGCCAGTATTAATTCTCATTATATATCTCTTAGATCTTTCGCAGATTTTGCTCAATACAGTATATAAATATAATGATAGGAACTTGCAAATTGCAATGAGAGAAACAATAAAAAGAACATATTTTTGTGAACAAAATCTTCACGTTTTCGAATTTGGACATGAGATCAGGTAAATTATAATTAACTGCTGCAAAAATATATTAATATATGAAATGGACAAATTTATCAAATTATTATATATTAAATAATAGCGCTGTCGACGAATGGTGCACAATATATAAATATATACTTAGGCCTGAAGTCTTGATGCACGAGAGCGATATAATATATCCCATTGAGATCTTATTAATCTCAGGAACATGATCAATCCTATCTACGGTCCAGGGGATATAGTTTACAATTGTATGTTATAGAAATTGGAATGTATCTGGGCCAAGAATATAATTATAATCCCCCCAGGAACACCGTCGAATTCACATTCGCTTTGCATTTGCAGAGACTATATAAGAGTACGTTCAATACCATTAAAAATTGATTGTAGAATTAATTACGTTACATATCATGAATATTGAATATAATTACCAGTATTTTCTGTACGCTTATTAATTAGCCCAGCGAAAGAGAACATTTTATTAAGTTATAATCATTTATAAATATTGTTTTATTTGAGAGTTATAATCGACACATGTAGCTCTGCCTTTTTTTATCGTTTGTTCAAAACATGAATATCCAATATTTTTAATCACGAAATTTGCACCGTTGAGAATTACCCAATTTTGACACAGTGTGCTGCGAAAACCAAATTTTGAGATTTTCCCTCATGTGAAACAGAGAAATCTTTCATATCAGAAAAGTCCGATGTAGTGTAACGGTTAGCACGGTTCGCTTTCAAATAAGGTCAAAAAAGCCTTGAAGTGCCGAGCAGACCCGGGTTCGACTCCCGGCATCGGAATTTTTTTTGCTTTTTTTAATTTCAATAATTTTATAGCTATGGTGTCTAGCTACCTGCTAGTACCAAAATTGTGCAAATTGCATTATTTTTGAATGGCGCAGCCCAAATAATGTTTATATGTTCCGAATCGGAAAGAGTGAGATGATTTCATCTTACAGACTTTCTAACTTAATTTTTTGTTATTTTTTATATTATATATAGGTGGGTGGTATCTTTGGTTGTTTGCAGCAAAAATCAATCCTCATGCTCTCCAACAGAGCAAATAATTTAACAACCAGAAGGGAGTTTTAGTGAGTAGGCAAGACAGGTTATTGGATAATCTCAGACTGATAGATTGTTTTTGCATTTTCGGTCACTTGAATCTCACACTACCATCATCTTAAATGTGTGCTTATATAGAAGTTTCTTCCAATAATATGTTTAATATTAAAAAAAAAAAAAAAAATTCCTGTTTTATTAGAGGCGTTCAATTTTTTTTTAAAATAACAGCAGTTCGAATCCGACGAACGAAACCGATTTAGAAAATTCATTTGGATTTTGAAGTTTGAACGAATTGAAAATCCATGGAAATAAATTTATTCCAAATTTTTTTGAGGGGGTTTGAAGTTTGAACAGAACATAAATATATTGCTTTCAATCGACTAATTCATATATTTATCATATGGATATTAATGAAATGCTGCCAGTGCAAATTTACGTTACGAACGTATAACTGGTCCGCAACTCGTAAGATTTATATATACTAGATCTTTTTTAAAATATAATTTCTTTGAAAGCAGATCGTAGTCCATACGTCGTCCTATTATACCAAGCACTGCAATCAGCTAGCTAGTACATCTACAGAGTCACAGATAATTTAACAGTCTCTCGATCTGACAATCACCGGGTTCACGATTCACGGATCACGAATATTCATATTCACATTCATGATCATTGATTTTGTAGTTACTAAGCTTGTACTAACTAGAGTTTCGTTGAATATCACTGTTTGCAACGCCCGTAGATATATTTCAGTCAGTTAAGGTGTAGATTTAAGACTGAATTATCGAGTTGCACTAATCTGTAACTCTTCAACTTGCAACAGGTGTTTAAATCACGTGAATATCACGTTACTTATGGATGATGCAGACAGAATCTTGAGATGATGTCTCATTCAACGAAACTCTAGTTATACCAGTAAGTTGTAACCAGAATGTCAGTCTATCGCGATTTACTAGAGCAGCAGCCAGAATCCCAGATCCCGCGAGTCGTGACCACTGACAACTGACCAGTGATCACTGATAAATTGGTACTATTTTGTTGAAACTTGAAGTCTGAAGGACCAAGGTCCAAGGTCCAAGGATATATCGGACGTAGATTGTACCGGTTGACTCTGCCGCGCGGCTTGTAAATTTTCACTATGCGCCGCCGCTGGATAAATAAAATACGAATTCGAGAGTCAAGCCTCGGTCGACTTGGGAAGCTTTTAGAAGCTACAAATTTACAAAACCACTGACAAGAACAAATGAGAGATAAGGATCGCCTACAAGTTACAATCACATTGGCCAGTGTTGAGTCTTGACTTTTGATTATTGAAGGGTAATTATCTACTGTTGTTCATTCAGGAATCAGTATTAGAAATCAGAAACTTGCATTAGTAATCATTATATACGTTCAAATTTGGAACCACCGGCCGACATATCATAATTTATAAATTGTTACAGTCAGATTCCCTAAAACCCGAAACTTGAAGACGAATCTTGGAAATACGAATATTCATGAACCATCAGACTTGCCGCTTCAGGTAGAAATAAATAGATTGACCCCAACTAACCTATTAGATCTCTTATAAATTCTAGTTTGAATCTGATAGTGTGGCTGAAACCAAGGACCTAACGGATGTAAACCTTCTGCGGAAATTTGTAAGCTGAAGTCTGTAAACAGTCGTTGTATAGCTAATTTAAACTAGTTATAATTTGTATGCCTTCTGTGATATTGATAGCTTGAAATATTATACGATTAGTGGCCCACTGGAAGCTGTTCTACCATTGAAGAGAATTAGTTGCCATGTTTCCTGTTCCGCGCAAATCTCGAGTTCTCAAGAATCCTAAGCTAGGTTTTATAATGTGACTGGAACTTTACACCTTCCAGTCTGAGTGCTCTTAGGCAATATCGGTTATACAATTTACAACTGGTTACTAGTTAGTAGTTAGTTAATATTAAAAAATAGTAGACCATGGTCACTGATCACTGGTTACTATTTGGATTTGGAAGCTGGATAGGATTATAGGAAGTATGACAAATCAATCGTTGGTAGCAGCCGCGCCATCGAAATAGTTCGGTAACAATCAAAAGGAAAAAATAGAGCATAACTCATAACCACCGAGATATTAGAGCGAAACTTCTGATTAACTTTTATGGTTTTGGCTTGCTCAGAGGGAGGAATGGGGTAAACTAGGTGCTATGGAGTGAACTATCACGGCTGATCCAGACCAGAAACACCAAGCATGTCACTCTAGATAGACAGCTGGTTGACACTTGATTTGTCATTGTAGTTTTGGGGCACTTCATTCTCCTGGGCCCTGGGGTCCAAACTTCAAACTACAAAGTCCATTAGTCAAGCACTTTTTGTTCGGCCGATGTTTGTGATGCATATTTTTTTTTTAGCCATAACAAACAGTGAAGCCAAAATTTCATTTTTCTATATAAGATGTGATTTGGCCGCCGATTAGTAAAAAAGCGTAAAACCATATTCTTAAGCAAGAAGTTAATAGTGGACCTATCCAGAATTGATCATGGATACTCCCAACTCTTCTGATCCTGAGGTGTACAAGCCCTCATTGTCACGCACTACTTCAAATCACAATTCGCAATACTCCAGACAGAATGAAAGAGACAACTATGACGATAACATTGAAATGGACGCTGCTCTTATCAGAAAAATGTCCCATCCAAACGGTCAGCTTTTATCGAGATTAGAGACATTGACAAAGAGATTATCAAGAACCACCACAAGAGACAAACCAGTCGTTATTGATCCAGAAGACTTCGACCTTCAAAAAATATTATCTACTTTTGTTTCCCGTGCTCAATCACAAGGTATAAATTTAAGACAATCAGGTGTAACATGTAAAGATGTTTCTGCCTTTGGTATTGACGAAAGTACATCGTTTGCCTCTACAGTTGCTGACATATTAAAAGGTCCATACACAATCTTCCAAAAAATCAAGGCTGCTAAGAATACACCAGAGAGAACAATTGTGAAAGATTTCACATGTTTGGCCCATGCTGGTGAAATGGTCTTGGTCTTGGGTAGACCAGGTGCAGGCTGTTCAACATTGTTGAAAAACATTGCTGGTGAAACTGAAGAATTTACCAAAACTTCAGGTGAAATCTTCTACGATGGTATTCCTGCTAAGGAAATGATGAAACATTTCAAGTCTGATATCATCTATAACCCAGAATTGGATGTCCATTTCCCTCATTTGACTGTTGATCAAACATTGAGGTTCGCTATTGCCTGTAAGACCCCAGAAACAAGAGTGGAAGGTGTTTCAAGAGATGCTTATATCACTGCTATGAGAGATTTATTAGGAACTGTTTTCGGTTTAAGACACACCTATCATACCAAGGTTGGTAACGATTTCGTTAGAGGTGTTTCCGGTGGTGAACGTAAAAGAGTCTCAATTGCTGAAGCTTTGGCCGCTAGAGGTTCCATATACTGTTGGGATAATGCCACCAGAGGTTTAGATGCTTCGACTGCTTTAGAATTCTCGCAAGCTATCAGAGCAGCTACAAACTTGTTGAAATCAACAGCCTTTGTTACAATTTATCAAGCTGGTGAGAACATTTATGAAAATTTTGATAAAGTTACAATCTTATACTTGGGAAGACAAATTTATTTTGGTCCTGTTATGGAAGCCAAGCAATACTTCATAGATATGGGTTTTGAGTGTCCTTCTAGACAAGCAACAGCTGAATTTTTAACAGCCGTTACTGATCCAATGGGAAGAATACCAAGAGCTGGTTTTGAAAACAGAGTTCCTAGAAATGCCGATGAATTTGAAACTTATTGGAAAAATTCTCCACAATATGCTGCTTTAATAAGAGAAATTGATGAATACAATGGATCAATGAGTAAAGATGCAACTCACAAGATATATTATGATTCAATCAAACAAGAAAAAATGAAACACCAAAGAATGGGTTCTCAATTCACAGTTACTTTCTTGGAACAATTAAAATTATGTACAATTCGTGGGTTCCAAAGAGTTTGGGGTGATAAAGCTTATACCATAACTCAAATTGCCGCTGCTACCATTCAATCCCTAGTTTCCGGTTCCATGTACTGGAACACTCCAACCTCTGTCAGTGGTACTTTTAGTAGAACTGGTATTGTGTTTTTCTCGGTTTTATATTTTTCACTTATGGGTATTGCTGAAATTGCCCAGTCTTTCACAAATAGACCTATTTTGAGAAAGCATCATGGGTATGCTCTTTATCATCCAGCCTGTGAAGCTATTGCTCAGACTCTTACTGATATCCCGATCAAATTCCTTATTGCTACTGTGTTTGCTATCATTTTGTACTTCTTATCCAATCTTGCAAGAGAAGCTGGTAAATTTTTCATTTATTATTTGTTTCTTATTATAACTGCTATTACTATGACTGTGTTTTTCAGAGGTTTAGCATCGTTGAATAAATCAATTGCTTCTGCCAATGCTATGGGTGGGTTATTCCTTTTGGCTATCTTGATGTACTCTTCATTCATGATTCAAAGACCATCAATGCATCCTTGGTTCAAGTGGATTTCATATATCAATCCTGTTGCGTATTCCTATGAAGCTATGATTTCTTCAGAATTACATGGTCGTCATATGGATTGTGGTTCTGAATTGGTCCCAAGTGGTCCTGGTTATGAAAATATTGCAACTGCAAATCAAGTTTGTGGTTTCACAGGATCAAAACCTGGTCAATCTTATGTCTTGGGTGATGATTTCTTAAAAGTTGATTTTGAATATAGTTATACTCATGTTTGGAGAAATTTAGGGATTGTTTTCGGATTCCTTTTCTTCTTCGTTGGTATTCATGCTTTAGCTACTGAGTATATCAAGCCAATGTCTGGTGGCGGTGATAAATTAATGTTCAAACGTGGTAAATTGCCTGATAATATCGTTTTACCTCAAGATAAAACTAGTTCCGATGAAGAATCTGCTGGTAAAGAGGAATCTGTTACTGAAAAATTACCTACTCCAAAGGAAACTGGTATCTTTAAAGAGTTAGCTACCAAGGATCTTTTCACATGGAAAGACGTTACTTATGTTATCCCTTACGAAAACAGCAAGAGAACATTATTGGATACTGTTTCTGGATACTGTCGTCCTGGTACTTTAACCGCCTTGATGGGTGAATCTGGTGCTGGTAAGACTACATTATTAAATACCTTGGCTCAACGTATCAGTTTTGGTACAATTACTGGTGACATGTTAGTCAATGGTAGTCCATTGGATATTTCTTTCTCTCGTCGTACCGGTTATGTTCAACAACAAGATTTACATATCAGTGAATTGACAGTTCGTGAATCATTAATATTTGCAGCTAGATTAAGAAGACCTAAAGATGTTTCAGATGCTGAGAAATTAGACTATGTTGAAAAAATCATTGAAATTTTAGGTATGAATGATTATGCTGAAGCTGTCATTGGTGATCCAGGTTTTGGTTTAAACGTCGAACAACGTAAGAAATTATCTATTGGTGTTGAGTTAGTCGCTAAACCTTCATTATTGTTATTCTTGGATGAACCAACTTCAGGTTTAGATTCTCAATCTTCCTGGGCCATTGTTCAATTGTTACGTGATTTAGCTAATGCTGGACAATCTATCTTGTGTACTATCCATCAACCTTCAGCAACATTGTTTGAAGCCTTTGATAGATTGTTATTATTAAAGAAAGGTGGTCAAACTGTTTATTTCGGTGATATTGGTGATCATTCAAGTATTTTATTGGAATATTTTGAAAGAAATGGTGCAAGACATTGTGATGATCATGAAAATCCTGCTGAATATATCTTGGAATCCATTGGTGCCGGTGCAACTGCTAGTGTTAAGGAAGATTGGCATGAAAAATGGGTCAACTCTGAAGAATATGTTAGCGTCAATCAAGAAGTTGATGCTTTGATTGAACAATACTCTAAAACAGTTGGATCTGCTGAAGGTAAAGAATTACAATCTACATATGCTGTTCCATACCCTACTCAATTGAGATATGTCTTGAGTAGAACTGCTCTTCAATTTTGGAGATCGCCTGAATATATTGGTGCTAAATTAGGTTTATCCATCATGCCAGGTTTATTCATTGGTTTTACTTTTTGGGATTTAAAAGATAACCAAACTGGCTTACAGAATGGTTTATTCGTTGGGTTCTTATCTTTAGTTATTGCTGCTCCATTGATTAATCAAATTCAAGGTCGTGCTATTGCATCAAGAGAATTATATGAAGTTAGAGAATCTATGTCAAATACTTTCCATTGGTCTGCGTTATTAATTTCTCAATGGCTTGTTGAGGTTCCTTATTGTATAGTTACTGGTACTATTTTTTACTGTTGTGTTTATTTCCCTACTAAGGCTCATACTGCTGCTAATCATGCTGGTATTTATTACTTGACTTATGGTATCATGTTCCAGTTATACTACACTTCATTCGGGTTATTCTTGGTCTATATAGCGCCAGATTTACCATCTGCTTCAGTCTTGGTGTCACTTTGTTTTGCGTTCACCATTTCATTCTGTGGTGTTGTTCAACCTTTAACTTTGATGCCAGGATTTTGGACTTTTATGTATAAAGTTTCACCATATACTTATTTCATTCAGAATTTAGTTTCTTCCATTTTACATGGTAATACTGTCCACTGTTCCAAAAAGGAATTATCAACTTTCCAACCTCCATCAGGACAAACTTGTGAACAATTTGCTGGTGCATACATTAAAACAGCAACTGGGTTCTTGACCAATCCAAATGACACATCTGATTGTAATTATTGTACTTATGAATACGCTGACCAGTACATGTTGACTCGTGGTATCAAATTTTCATACGTTTGGAGAAACTTTGGGTTTTTCTGGGTTTATGTTATCTTTAATTTTTCAGTGATGTTGATTGCATACTATTTATTGAGAGTTAGAAAAACTTCTCCGATAGGTTCTGTCTTGTCATTATTCAAAAGGAAGAAGGCATAAGTCAATTACATTCTTTTTTCACGTTAAAAAAACATTTCCAAACATTTGCAACCAGATTATTTATAGAGAAAGCACAAGGATAATATAATACTGGACATATTTATCCAATCTGCTTTCAAACATCGTTCCTTTTAATTGGGTTTTACATAGCGCTGACATTGTCTTTAATATCAGTTTTTTTTCTCACAAGTTACTTTCCGTGCTTTATACCGGTCCTATTGAATGCCAATATTAATATATGAACTTTTTGACATGTCACTTGAGTTGTAGCTCTAAATTGTAGTATTAATCGTATTGTGCTCGATAACAATTTCTTGTCGTATTCGGTATACCTGGTTATGAACCCTACTATATCGCGAATTCAGTTGTCAATTTGAAACTTTTTAATTGGTTGAAATAAATTTCAGAATTTCAATAATTAATCGAATGTTGAAAAAACTGGAAACACAAAACATTGAAAAAGATCAGAAGAAATCAGTTTTTGTACTGCTTTCTGAAGAAGTCATAAATTATAATGTTTGTCAGAGCAACTACCAGAAACAAATTGACAAACTCCATATTCACCACCACTTTTGCGTTATGTTTCTTATTGGTGGGAGCTAATTCGATATTACCATGTCCTGTGGATAACGTTAAGAACCAAGTTGGATTGACTAAACAAGAACAAATAAGACAAAGACATTTAATGGAAAACGAATCCAAATAGATGTTTCAATTAAAGGGTTTAATTGGAACACCTACATACAAATATGTAAATAGGAGGATCATCGTTGGTATTCATTTGGTTTTTGTTATTTCATGACATTGCATTTTTTCGTTAGTTGGCATTTACAAAAATATAAATCTCCTCAAAGGTTCCGCTGAGAAGCTGCAAATGGGGAAAGGGTCGGGCTAGTAATAATGGTTATTTCAAGCTGTGTATATTAATATTATAAACTTTTAATGTTTCAAGATATTTGTTGTAAATTATGTCAAATTTGATCCAGCCAATAGTGGACAGTTTGAGATAATCCAGATCTTGAAATTATTTTTTTCGCTTTTCGGGGTTATTTGTTCTACAATTTTGATCGTAGAAACAGTCCAATTGGGAGACAGAGACGTTGCATCCAAACGACGGAAATTCTCTTCCAAATAAACGCCAATTCAACGTTGTAAATTTGACACTCTTTTTATATGGTACAAACCCAGTGACACGATTTACACGGATATTTGAAACACGCGTAAATGTCGGAACAGAAGAATTATCTTCGAAATCCAAAAATATCAATTTCAAATTTTTAAGTGAGTGAAAAAGCCCAATTTTTGAATCAGTTTCTGTCCTTAAAGATGAGTTACTACAAAATCACACAGATCAAGTCATGTATCGGTTTGCCCAAGCCATACCACGCCATCATAGAGTCGTTGGGATTAGGTAAAATCGGTAAAACCATCTACCACCCGGTTTCACCACGTATAGCTGGTAATATTGTCAAAGTCAAAGAGTTGGTCAAGTTGGAATTAAGCGATGTGTATCTCACCAAAGCTCAGATGAAAGAAGCTAGAAAGGCTACTGTTGGATTCACAGTCATACCAAGATCTTTGTAAAGAGAGAAGCATACAGACATATAGAAAAAGAATAATTGAAAAATTCACACAAGGGGAAATATTATGGTTAATGATAAAAGTTGTATATATTAATGGATCCGTCTGACTAATTCTGGCAGTCAGGTTGGTTTATACGTTGTTTAATAAAACTTGGAGTATATTACAGTGTAGATGATGAAAAATGTGATATTTTAATAAGCATATATCTGAATATTATAACGGATGAATAAAGAAATGAAAGGTATGATGAATGGAATTGGTAGTAAGAAAACATATATGAACTGAAGTAATAATGGAAAGAAGTCTCAATTATTTGGATTCAAATTACTTCCAACATAATCAGTATCGTTCTTAGCCAAATTCAAATCTTCAGCACTGATCTCAATGTTGAAATTCATGCTTCTCTTCAACTTCAAATTTGGAGTGTTCCCATTATTCTCTGAGAAATTCAAAATAGAATCATCGTAGTCTGAACTAACCAATGAGCTGTCAACCATCTTCAAGACATCATCCGGTTTGATTGTTCTTGAATCATTGGGGCCGTAATCTTTCTTGAACTTCTTTAAAGGGTGCAATAATTTGGGTTTCTTTAAGAATGGAGGTGTTGGAACTGTCATCAATTGCTGAGTTAACAATTTCTTGGAGGACAATGTGTTTCTGAATATGGTTTTGTTGATTATTGGTGTGACCATCGTGGGTAATTTGTGATTGACGTCAACGTCCTCGTCAGAGTTGCAGTTTCTGACTCTCTTGAGTTGGCTGGACTGGAAATCGTGGATTGAGATTGTGATGGAGCCTATCTGGATTGGTTTGATTGTGTTTTGGTGTCTGGCCAAGATACTTGATATAGGATCATCGTTGAGTGTGGAATTTTGCGAGAACACTTTGGTTATGGAGTTTCTCAAGAGAACACAGTCTCTTTTGGAAGGGACGTTGGTTAAAGATAAGTTTTCCTGGATTTGTCTTTCTCTGTTGAGACTGGCTGAAAATTGGATTTTGATTGAAGGTAATTGGTAGTTCAACGAAGTGTGGTACAACGGTCTGTCCAACTCGGATTGGTCTAAGAGAGTTCTGGGTTTCAAGCTCATTTTATTTCCACAGGTGAAAGTTGGTTTCAACGGACAAATTAGTTGGAAATTCAGCAACTTCCAATTAAACCAGAAACAAAAAGTGGATTTTGATCTTTATATAAAATTCGTGGAACACTTTTGTTTACTTTTCGAGCTCATCGCCCGAATTGGGAATTCGATCGAATCTCCAACAAAAGAGAAAACAGTCCGTCCAGATGGCCAAATCAGTTGAAATCACCGCCCAAGACAACGGCAGAGCTACAGGTGGAACTTGAAAGAATTGAACAGAGGACGCAGGAGGAAGAGATGGAAGACTTGGACATCGAGATCGTGGTGTTGAAGAAGAAAGAAGAGCTCCACAGACAGATCCAGGAGCTGATCCACGACAACATCACCAACGAAGACATACTCACTATAGAAGGTATCATCACCCAGTTCGAACCATGTCCCCAGCTATTAGACACCCATTTGCCCCTATACGTTAATAGACTATCACAGCTCTACTTGGCCGCAACAGCAGAGCAGTTGAGACACCAATTGGCCCATCTCCTCTACGTGATCAGTAAGATCAGAGGATTCAAACAGATCTCCAACCACTTGTCCAATGACATTTACTTGATTGAAGTAACGATCCAACAGATCTCGCAGAACGACCAGCTGAACGATTCATATGACAGTTTCTTGCTCCTACTCTGGTTATCCAATTTGGCCTTGGTTCCCTTCCCGCTCGTCACCATCAACGATACGCTTCCATCTCAGATATACGATTTAAGCTTGAAATATCTCACTAAGAATAACGGGAAGGAACAGACAGTTTCTGCGTTATTGCTATCAAGGTTCCTCACAAGAGTCGATGTGATACTGTTGGGGTTCTTGGAGAAATATCTCGATCATTGCGCTGGCAATTGGTCTTCATTCAACAATATTGAAAAATTGGGCCATCTCTCTACAATTAAAAATATCCTCAAGAAGTGTCCTTCCGAAACACTCTACAAATACTTGACTTTGGTGCAAGAAAAAATCATAACTGCTGAATTGCTATTGCCCTCCAGTAAATTATCCACCAATAAAATCTTGATAGTGAAGATCTTGTCGAAATTAGGACTAAACTACATAACATTGGACCAATTTGAGAATTTTGAATTAGTCTTCAACAATTTCGTTGAATTTTTAAGTGATAATGATACCAACTTGAGATACTGCTTATCGAAAAACTTGTCAAGACTATGTATTCGGTTACCGCAAGATTATAGACTAGAAATATTGAATTTCTTGATTAATGAACTAGATATACCCAATTTAATCTTACCTACACGAGAAAATGAGACACCTGAAGCAACAGATCTTCAAATTGACTATGAAACCTTATCAATCCCACATTACCACACCATACTATTAGTTATCGCAGAGTTGTGTCGAAGTCATTTAGTCCCTGTTAATTATCTCCCACTTATAACATCAATCGTCTCCAAGACTATTTTCTTCAACCAACACAAGATAACTTATTCAATCGGGTCTCAGATAAGAGACTCCTCTTGCTTTATATGCTGGTCAATATTCAAGAAGTATTCCAAAAGCGAGTTATCACTTGATATCTTGAATAATTTATTGATCAATTTGATATTAGTTTCTTGTTTCGATAAGGATTTGATGGTTAGAAGGGCAAGTTCTGCCACGTTGCAAGAATTGATTGGTAGGTTTGGATCCAAGATATTTAACCACATTAAAGAAAACGAAAGAGTTGGTGAGTTGTTAGTTAAGTTTATTGAAAATTTTGATTTTGTCAAATTGGGTCAATTACAGAAAAGTTTTGAAATTTGTTTGGAACTTGTTAAATTGGGTTTTGATAAACAGATTTTCATAAAATTTTTGATTGAAAAAGGTATAAGTAATTTTGATTATGATTTGAGAGAATCAAGTTCAATTATTTTGCCTCAGATATTGGTTTTGGAATCAGACAGTGTGGTGTTGACAGACGTGAGCATCAAAGAAGTATATTCCGTTGATTCAATAATATCTCGTGTCATAACAATATTACAGGAAGCCAATCCATACGACAACACTGATGGATATTTTTACACATTGGCTGAATTGATACCAATTTCGAATACTGACTTTTATAAAGGGATATCACCATTCTTGGAGGCTGCAAAATTTGATTACCATAGAGACCAATTCTACAAAGGAGAAGAATTTCTTCATTTATTGACCAGTATATTCATGAAGGATTCCAATTATCAAGTATCAGATAAATTATGGGACTCGATATTGGATATTATCCGTCAAACCCATGATAAGATAATTCTAAAATTTCAAAAATTTATCAGTTTCTTGGATGAAAAAACTTTCCCTGTGGCAAAATTTGAGAAATTAATATACTTCATCAAAAATAATAATATAACAGCTGCAAAATCCATAGGTTACTATAAATGGTTATCAGTGGCACAATTTGACCAATTGATAACTTTAGTCGAAGATAAAAAAATAGATGCCTTCTCAAGAGCCAGTTTGATCAACAGCATTGATGTATTTCTTCAAAATCAACACTCAATTGATAAACATGGAATCTTCAAACAGGTGCACCCTTTAACCAAGTTGATCAACCAGTTGGATGACTATACATTAACTAACCAAGGGGATGTTGGTAATAAAATCAGATCGGCTACTATTGATTTGATCGATCATAATGTTTGCAAGTTGAGTGGGGATGATGGTCTTGTGAAGTCTATTGAGTTGAAGTTGGTGAGATTGACAGGCGAGGTTATTGATAGGATCAGGGTGGAATCGATTTTTTTGTTGTTTAAATTGACTGGACGTTCATTTAAGAGTTATTATGAATGCGATGCTGATGATCAAGGTATTTTTTTCAGATTTCAGTTTACTAATTTGAATTCTTATTATGAATTTTTGTTGAAGTATTACATAAGGGAGATATTGAACTCGTTGATTGAGGATAGAGAGAATGAACATTACAAGAAATTATCTCACGAGTTCTGGAGAGGGTTTATATTTAGTGCTGGTGCCATCACAGCTACAAACTCTACAATTTCGTCCTCTTTGCAGAATTTTTTGAAGATTTGGGAAAAGTCATTAAACGATGAACAAAAAATATTTATCTTGAATGATTTGTTGTCGTTGTTGAAAATGGATCCAGCACAAAACAAGAAACAAATTGGTAAAAATTCCCAACTTGAAAGACTAACAAAGGTTCAAATTTGTGCTTTGCATTTGATTGTGAGAATATTCGAATCAGGAATAGATATCCCACAAGAATTCAATGCCAAGGCTTTATATGTCAGAGCCTACAATTTACATTTGAACACAACCAACGTTACCAAAATCGGGTTAGTGTTGAAGATATTTACGTACCTTTCCATGAACAACAAAATGAATGAAGCAAAGAAAAGATTATGTTGGTTGTGCTGCAATCACACTATTTCAAGAGTCCGCGAACTTGCTGCTGAGAGTTTATTTGAAGTATACAATTCAAGGCTGGACCCAGAGGATGGTAATATTAAGGAAACTTTGGAGATCATTACGAATACTAACTGGAACGAAGACGTCAAGATGTTAAAACAGCATACGTCAAAGATAGACATTTAGATAATAAATATATATTTTCATGATAAGTTATGGACAAGTTAAATACAATTACAATACATCTTTCAAGTTGACTTGACCTGTACCTCTTTTCAAAGGTTGTCTTTGAGTAGGACTGGCCTTCCATCCAATCATATGGACAACATTGAAAGTGTTTTCATTCCATCCCTCGTAATCATAAAGCAGCTTATTTATAGCAATTGCTGCTAAAAGTACATCTTTTGGTAAATGTGTTGCTCTTGAAACAGTTGCACTATTTTCTCCAAGAAATTTCAAGTTCTCCATTGTTTCCACTAAGTCTTTGTGCGATATACATATTTGTTCTGTGTCTATTGTAACCATCTTGAAACCAGCTTTTTGTAACAAACTGCTCATATCTTCAGCACGAACAAAAGGTGAGATTCTAGTTGATAGACCACCTAATCTTTCCATTTCAGCCAACTGCAATGAGGATCTCAACTCAAATAATGTATTTTCACCAAACATTGTAGCTATGAAGAACCCATCAGGTTTCAAAACAGAGTTTATTCCTTTCAATATTCTGGGCAAATCATTGACCCAATGTAAAGATAAATTAGAGACAACAGCGTCGTAGCAATTTGGTTCCAAGACAGGATGATCAAATGCCTCCTCATCGGCAACGACTCTCGTCATATTCAAAGCCTTGTTATAACTGAATTTTTCTGGATCAGAGTCTCTGTGCAACATCTCTTCACTGCTTTCAAACATAGTGAGATTCTTGATCCGAGATCTTATTTGCTCTCTATCTTTATTCAACTCAAAGTCCTCATCATTTGGTTTGGCTTCATGGAACAATTGTTTAGCAAAGTTCCCACTATTTGACCCAAAGTCAAGCACATTGGCAAAGTCCCTTTTGATGAAGGATAATCTCTCTAGAATGTGATTGACACTGATATCTCTTATTTGTTCAGCGTCTCTGCTTTTCTCTATGTTTGCTGCAGCTTTCAGTTTTTGCTTCACTTTATGAGCTCTATCAAAGACCTGGTAGGGACTAGTGGCGTACAACCGAGCACCCACCGGCGTTCTCACACCAACTTTCTGCAATCTGCTGAACATTCTTTGCACAATTTAAAAAGTGATGGAAATTTTGTCACTTTGAAGAAATGCTTCAAATTAAAAAGAGGTTTGATGTTGAGCCGGAGCTCACAACCAGATATATCAAAAATTGATTTTTCTTCATTAAAATATTGAAGAAGTTGAAAAAAACGACAATTGCGAAAGAAGAAGAAGAAGACGAAGATGATCTTGAGGCATGAGCTCTTGAAATGTGGCCCCAAGGTGCGGTACGTGCGACACAAAAGCGACGATACCTTTGTCTCGGTCAACAATTTCCTCAAGAAGAAGAACTTCTACAGGAGAGATTCCAAGAAAGTTGAGATCACCAGTCCAACTGTTCGCACAAACAACACAACTATTTATCTGAATAACGATTCTTACTGGAAGGCCATCTGCGGGAAGCTCAAGAATCTCTCTGCGCATGCGCACTGGAAAGAGTTTTGGGGAGTTGTGGATGATATAAAGAAGATACATGATAGTCCACCGGTGCTCTTATACAATGCTGTGCTAAAGGGGATATCTGACATGTCTCCCAAGACCCAAAACGGATGTGACTTGGCTTTCAAGTTGGTTGAAGAGATTATGAGGAAGCAATCGAAACTTGATATGGAAACAATCAAGATTTTGGGGTTCATTGTTGCAGACCTGGGCCATTTCTCGTATCTCGTGAGGTTTAGGAAAATATTGGAAGATAATCTAGATGACAGCGAGAAAGATTACTGCGAGTTGTACTTCAATGGTATTGGTATCCGCTGTATGCTAAGAGAAGGGAGATATGAACAAGCACTTCAGTACTTTGATGAATCATTGATCGTATTGAAACGACACTACAACATGAAGGATATACTAAAAGAACTCCCGCTGAGATACATGATTTCTACAGCGTACCAGAGATGTGATATGGACACAGTTATGAGGCTAAATAAGGTCTTCCGTGACATTTTGGGCCCTGATCCCAATCTATACCATAAATATTTAGCCACCTCAATCATTTTGGATAACTATCCAAGCACAAAATATTTTTACAAACTTATAACAAAAGAAAGACCAGATCTAATAAGTCAAAAGACATACAAATATATGCTCCATATATTTAGCAGGAATAATGATGTGGATTTGACCATGGATATCATCAACAATCATATCAAACACGAGGAAGGTCAAAGACTGGAAGCTACATTAGCTTTAAGAGCATACATTGTCCCGTCTCTCAGATTGAAAGATATCTGGCTCATTGTAAACAGCTTTATACAAAAGGGTTTTGTTATAAATCAAAGTGACATTCAATTTTTGAATCTGCTTTATTCGCAAAGTGATCGTATGAATCAATCTGAATTTTTTGCCAACATAGAGGATTTGGATGATAGATGTATCAAATTATACATTGATAACATGTTTCAATTTCATGGAGCAAAACGTCGGATCAAAGGTGTGCTTGAAATTTTAGAGCTTGTCAGTCGTATGGGATGCTGGAATTTATGTGACGGTGATACATTCAGTATACTATTCAACATAATGAGTCGAAATCATGCAAGTGCCACTTCCAATGTGTTATTTGATCACATCTGTGCCACGAGTGACTCTACAACTCGACTCTCAGAAAAGGATTATTATAGCATCATAAAGTGTCAGCTAAATGATTTTGACTATTCTGAGATGTATTACTATCTATACAGGTACGTCTCTGAGTTTGGGGAAGTTAGTCTGAGAATAGCTCAAATTTTATATGAAAAGGCCGTGAGTGTTAAAGATGAGATAACGTTGACTTTATTGACTGATCTTGATATTTTTCTCAAGAAACATGATTTGCCATGGACAGAAGACAATTTACAAATGTTACAGAGCATTTTTAATAAAACTGATATAGATTTTAGTGTCCGTGCTGAGAGACAGTTGAAATACCCGGTTTCAGATACTAAAAATGCAGAGCTTTTGTCCAGGTTGTTGAGACAAAATAAATAAAAAATTGTAAATATACATAAGAACTATCGGTTAAAACTGATTAGATTATAGAAGTCACCCAAAAAAATTGTAGTATACTCCATGTCTTATCTCTTCCAGAAAGCATCCATTCGAGTCTACTATAAATCAAATTCAAAATGTTTTTATTTTAATATGCAAAGATCAATAATCATTTTCTTCAAAGTCAATGTCACCAAACTCCCAACATCCCAAACGACTAGATTTAGCCTTTGATTCCAAGTCTAATAAATCCGCAATATCTGACTGAGATCTATCAACAATACCCCAACCTTGTTCAACCAAATCTTTATTAATTGATTCAAGAGGAGTCTTTGTAGCCTTTGATGGTTCAAGCAAGATAATTTCAAATTCAACATCTTTAGAACTTGTATATGCAATTGCAATCAATTGTTTGCCGTATGTTAACCCGTCCAAGTGATCGATAGCTTCTGATAAGTAGTCTGTTGGTTTGGAAGGTGGTAATTTGACTGCTTTTAAAGTTGCAGTGTGTGCTTGAGCAGACATTTCTTGTATGCTGAATCTTTTAGGTAAGATTCTTAAATCTCTTAATGAGACTTGATCGACGAAACCGTAATCTATATCTCTGATTGTGTATTTCAAAGTGGTCTTATCATGAGAGACAACTCTACCTCTGTAATAAGTGTTTTCTTGTGAGTCCTTCACTGAAAGGTATTCGCCAACTTTTGGATGTTTGGTCAATGTTACTGGTGAAGTACCCAATTCAGCTGATGAAGGTGTAGATGATACAACAGGCAATGCGTTGAAAGTTTCAAAACTGGTTTTGAAATTTTTGAAAACTGGAGTAATTTTATCAATTATTTGGAATGAAATAACACCTTCATTTGAAATATCAGTGACTTTAACATCATAAAATTTTTTCTCATCAAGTTTGATACTTGATACTTTTGCTGTTAATTTTTCAGTCTCATCGTAATTTGCCCATAATCCTAATTTAGCATCTTTGGCAATTTTTTCAGATTGGATGAATTCATTACCATAACTATTTGAATTAACTGAAACATCATGAACTTTGACGAAACCCTGGGATAACAAGTTTGACTGGATGGGTAAAAGTTGTCCAGTAATATAAATGTTACCAATATAAGCACCGGTCTTGTCAGTACCATATACATCAAATTGGACTTCTCTTTGTAATATCTTCTTATTGATATATTTCAACCCAGCATCACTTAATCCTTTTGTGTTTTCCAAACCACCCAACACGATAGTTAACTTGGTACTCTCTCTTGGCAATACAATTCTGTATCTGTTAACACTAACGATATGTTCGACAATACCTGTAATCTTACCTCTCTTGGTGAATCCGTTAACAAAAGTCTTTGAACGAGTAAGGTTTTCACTGGCATCAACGATTCTCTCAACACCTGGTATTTTGGTACTGTTAACACCAGCTTTTTTCTTTTCAGCTTCGATTTCCAATTCGATTAATTTATCCCAATTACTTGATCTTTCATTTGTAGTTTGCTTATTGTGTCTAATAACATTTGCGTATCCGCTACCAACGATAATTTCTGATAAATCCTTACCATTATTTAAAGTGATTGTGACTAATGGTCTTGAATCAATATGTTTTTCAACGTTTTCAGCTCTGATGGCATCAACGTAGACTTTGACTGATTTCCCAATAGCTGTAGATCTAGCGAATTCCTTAGCTTGTGAAATGAATGGTGAGGTGGCTGGGTCAGATTGACGTGGTGCTTTAAGGGATGATAATTGAACAGTATACTCTTCATCATTTGGTAAGGTGATATTCAATGTGTCTGATGAGAAGATTCTGGTTATGATTGCATTGACGGTTTTACCTGGGACCAATTTTAAAGAACCAGTATGAGATGGAGTAGCAACAGGAGCAGTTGATTTCCATTGACCTAAACCTTTCACCCTAGCAAGCTTTTCAGAGTTTCTTAAGACACTCATGATATCGGAACCTAAGAGGGAAGATTGCCAATCAACGATTTCTGCTAACCCATTCTCCAAGATTTTTTGAGAAATGTTTATGTTGTTATCATAAATGATTTTGGCAATTGGGATTCCAGTTTGACTTTCACCAATCACTGAAAGTTTAACTTTCTTACCCAAGATATTTTTTTCAACAAAATATTTACTCTCTTCTGCAAATGGTTCAGATACTGATTCGGTTGTATTGGCCGTTCTTGGAGCTTTTAAACCAGCAAGTAACACTGGGGTGACGATATGTGTTGATTTATTGACGATGATTCTAGCGATTATTCTGTCACCACTAATAACTTTATCAACGATCGAAGTAGTTGGAGTGGCTTTTGATTTTTCAATGATGTCTTGATTGATATCGATCAATGAGATCTTGGAGATCTGGGTGGACCAAAGACCAACTTTGTCCAATTTGGCTTTGTTCTCTGTTTCGTACAATGATCCAATAAAGTCATCTTCTTCTTCTGAATTGGCAGATAAGTTTTCCTTGACTCTAACCATACCTTTTGAGACCAAGTGCTGGATCAACGAGTTACCATTTGCGTAGACGTCACCGAACTCTTTGTTTGAGCTATTTTTTGAAATGACTTTGAATGTGACTTGTTTCCCCAAGACCAAGCCAGAAACGTACTCTTTGGACTCAAATGAGTGTAATTCGTTCAATTGTAAACCTGGCGCTTTGACATAAGCTAAAGTTAACATTCTTTCTGGAGGTGTGGCAGTTTTGAATGCAGAGGGCACTAACACGAAAGTATCTCCAGATAAGACATTCTTGACGTTTGCTTTCAACACTTGGTTCTTTGACATTTTGTTGAGGTGAATTGAGTTGGTTAAAAGTGGTTTTCCGCTCGAGATCAAGATCAAGATTTTGTTCGATTTGTTCATTTTTTGGCGCTGTTCGAAATCTGGTGAAGTTCCAATTTGGAGGTTTATGGCTGTGGCGTTCGTGAACCAGATTCATCAGAATGAATTGGAATTTAGAATAAACTTGAAAGAAAGAACTGATTAGCCGCCAGAACAAAACAGACAAATCAAAGATGGCACGAACAACAGCACAGCGAAGATTATTAAAAGAGTTCCAGCAGTTATCCAGAGACCCTCCACCGGGAATCGTTGCTGGCCCCATCACAGAAGACAACTTGTTCGAGTGGGAGTGCTTGTTAGAAGGACCCACAGACACTCCTTATGAAAATGGAGTGTTCCCAGCGAGCTTGAAGTTCCCCAAAGACTATCCGTTATCTCCCCCCAACTTGAAGTTCACACCTGCAATATTACATCCGAATATCTACAAAGATGGGAATGTGTGTATATCCATATTGCATCCGCCTGGGGATGACCCAAACCAGTACGAAAGGCCAGAGGAACGATGGTCGCCAGTGCAGAGTATCGAGAAGATATTGTTGAGTGTGGTTTCGATGTTGGCAGAGCCCAATCCTGAGAGTGGTGCTAATATAGACGCGTGCAAGTTATGGAGAGATGATAGAGAGGGATACAACCGCCAGATCAGAGAGTATGTTAGAAAGTCATTAGGATTGTGATGCTACACTAATGATTAATACTACATATACTAAAAGAATATTTCTTACACTGTTGCTGCTGTCATGTTTGAAATAGCTACTTTATGTCTGATAGTCGAAAATACGACTAACTGAAAGAGACAATTTGTAAGAAATTCCCATCGATTATAATTTATACCCATTTTTTGCTTATCATTTATCATCATTTATAACAAAATAAAATATTTGACTTTCGACAGAATCGAACTCCCGTTATTTTCTATTTCTATAAATCCGTAACCGGGCCGAAATGAACATCGCACATAACCATCCTGCACCGAACACTCATAAAAAAAAGGTCACGTGAATTTTCACGCCGCACTCTAGAAAAATTATGACTTCAATTCTTTTTGTTACTGAGAGATCTCGACGATTTTAAAAGCGAATTGAAACTCCAATTGAAACGATTTAGATTGAAGCTCAAGTCTCCTCAGATATTATTCTACGATGTCAGAAGAGCAGCCAGAAGTCCAAGTTGAAGTTCAGCAGAATGGTATGTGTCCTCACTATGGCGGGTTTAACAGTTCTTTCCTTGGCTTTATCCAATAATACGGCGGACAATAAGTCTCTGTCATGATCATGCTAGTTCCATTTACTAACTCATATAGAAATCATTTCACTCAAGCTTAGATTGCCTGAGTACTTGGATGAACAACAAGTGGAATTTCCAATCAATGCGCAGGAAACTATAGCTGATTTCAAGACTACTTTGTCTTTATTAGCCAATACCCAACTTTTCACTACTTATAATTTGTTTCTCAACAAAATCAATTTAACTAATTTGGATGACAATTTGGATTTCAAGACTGTGTTGGTGGATGCTGGATACAGCTTTGATTCCGAGGAAAACGTCAAGGTTGAAATCGTGTTGAAAGAGAAACCATATACTTTAAGCGCTGTTAATGAACATGTACTCAAGTTTAGAGAATTAATTGGTTCCAATTTGAATGATGTTCAATCATTTGCTCATGCTGTTGATGCTGGATTTTCAAAATTACAAGATTTGAAATTAGATGAAATCAACGAACCAAAAACAACTGAAACAAAACCTGAAGAAGCTAAGGAAGAGACCATTGAACAAAAGACACCAACGGTCTCCGAGGAAGACAAACTTTTATTATCTGAGATTACAGAATCGTTCCTTAAACCAATCTCTTTAACACAGCATGCTGCTCACTCCAAAGTGCAAACCAAATCTCCAATTAAGTCTTTACAAATCTCTCCCTGGTGTCCTGTGCCACATCAACAAAAATTGAAAGGTGATTTATTGTACTTGACTTTACAAACTTTAGAGAATGATACTTATCACATAACTGCCCATGCTTCTGGGTTTTTCGTTAATAAGTCTTCATCTGCAACTTTCAATCCAGCTATTAAAATCAACGAAAAGGGAATCACTCAAAAACATTTCATCTTCTTCAAATTAGTTCAATCTTTATCACCATTATTCGCTAAGACCATTGAACATAATAGGGAAGTATTATCTCAATCTCACCCTGAGACTTTCTTGATCCCAACAAACTGTTTCGCTAGTCAACCATGGTTAGTCAACACACCTCCAGCTCAACAACCAGATTATATGAGAAACCAATTATCTGCTTTAGTCAATGGTGTGGATGGTGCTGATGCCGTTAAAGACTGGAACGAAGATTTCCAATCCATCAGAGAATTACCAATCAACGATATCAACGAACGTATCCTCCGTGAGAAATTATTAGTTAAGTCTACTTTTGAATTCACTTCAGTTGCAATCTCAACAGCTATCATGATCGCTAATGGTGAAATCTTACCTATGAACCCTGCTGAAGATCCATCTCAGTTTATTTATTTACGTAATGGTATTTTCTATTCTATGGGTGTTGATGCATCAGGTCAATTTGCCAAAGTTGGTGGTAATGAAGCTGCTAGATACGCTGCTGGTAAGGATTTACAAGGTGTTAAATGTTTGAATAGATTAGATACTAATGGTGTTGGTATGTTGGTTACTTGTATTGTTGATTATCTTGGTAAGAGAATTATCTGTCAGGCTCCTGTTCCTGGTATCTTCAGTGGATCCGTTCCAGCTGAATCTGAAGAAGGTGTTGAATCTGAAGAAATTGAAGAACAAGATAAAGTCTGTTATGGTGTCTCTACTGATGGTGACAAGATCTTAAGTTCTGAAGAGTTTAGCAATGCATTCAAGCCAATCGCTGAAGCATTCCACTTGAAACCACACACTGCTTGGGCGGAAACAGGTGACAATGCAACATTGGTCACCAGTAAAGAAACAAAAGGTTTAGTTGGTACAGATGGTAGAAAATATATCATTGATTTATACAGAACCACACCATTAGATATCAATTTCATTGAAAAAAATTGGAACCAAGGTGAAAATTCATATCCACATAGAGAAACTTTATTGAGACATGAAGCTATTGAAGAATGGTGGAGACGTAAAGTGAGTCTTTTAATCAAACAAGAAACTGCCAAAATTGAGCTTGAAAATAAAGATAAAACTGAAGAGGAACAAGGTGAAAAGAAACAAATTATTATTTCACCTTCTGAATACTCTTTGAATCCAGATGCGTTTGGTATTATTGATGCTCCAACTCCAGAATTGCAGAAACAAGCTGCTGAAGATGAAGCTGAAGTTCGTGAAGTTTCCAATTTCATCACTGATGTTTTGATTCCTGAACTTTTAACTGAGATAAAGAAAACTAATGTTATGGCTCCAATTGATGGTGGTAACTTAACCAGTGTGTTACACAAGAACGGTATCAATTTGAGATATCTTGGGTACGTTGCTGAACAAGCTCTTGTTAAGATAGATGAAGAATTAGCTTCTATCGCTGCTGCACATGAAAAGAATGAAAGAGAAGCTACTGAAAAGGATGCTGAAGAAATCGCCGCTGCTGAAGCCAAAGCTGCTGCTGCTAAAGAAGAAGAAACCAAAGAAGAAAAACCTGAAGAAGAAAAGAAGGAAGAAGAAGAAGAAGTTCCATCCCAAATTGCATTTGCTCCAATCGTTTCAAGTTTTAAAACTCTTCATCTCGTCAGTGTTCAAGAAATGATCGCAAGATCAGTGAAACATATCTTGCGTAAATCTTTGTATAGTTTACCATTACCATTAGCTCCATATTTAGTTGCTCATTTCCATAATTGTCTCTTAGGATCCAAGGTCAACTCATCTCCAACTGTTACCATTGAACAATCTTTACATTCTATTTATGAAGATTCAGATTTATCTTTCATACAATGGACTCCTGCAATAGTTGCTGATTTAGTTACTAAAGAAGTGTTTTGTCGTTTTAGATTTAATTTGGCTGAGGATTGGGTTGGTTCAATCAGACCAGTTCAGTTATTAAGAGAGGTTGCGATCAAGTTTGGTATTCAATGGAAGGCATACAACTATGCTTTCACACCTGAGGAATTCAACAGTGTTGAAACATCATCTGTTTCCACAACTGTTGAGGTCAAGAGTAAGAAAAGCAAGAAGAGCAAAACTGTTATCAAGGCCGTTGAACGTACCACAACATTCATCGCTGAAGACATTGTGAATTTTGTCCCCATAGTGAAAGATTCCATTTTCAAATCCACAATCGTTGATGAAGTATGGGAGACTGGAAGACAACAAATCGCCAAGGGGGATTCCCAAATTGGATTGAGTTTATTCAGTGAGACTATATCCATCTATGAGCAAGTTTATGGACAAGTTCATCCTGAGACGGCAAAGATCTACAGTATATTATCTCAGACTTACTCAGAGCTTGGAATGAACCCTGAAGCGTGTGCTGCTGCTAGAAGATCAAGTTTCTTGACTGAAAGAACGTTTGGTTTTGACTCGTTTGAAACAATCTTGAGTTTATTAAACACTGCTTTCTTTGAGAACGCCAATGGAAGTCCAGTGAACTCATTCAAAGTTTACAACAGACTTTTAGCTGATTGGCTTGTCATCTACGGCTCAACACATCCTTCCTCAGTGAACACTTTGAATAACTTGTCGATGCTTTTACAACAACTTCAATTATCTCCACAAGCAGTTGAATTATATAAGAAAACATTAGCTATCAGTAACGAGCTCAATGGTGAAAAATCGCAAATCTCTGGTATTTTGAGATACCAATACGGTCAAAACTTGCTTGTTGCTGGTGATTTCAAAGAAGCCACTGTTCAAATCAGGGAAGCTCATGCCATCTTTAGATCATCTGTTGGGTACGATGACAGTTTGACAAAAGACGCTGGTAAATTAGCTGTGAATATTGTCAGATACACCGATTTGCTCGCTCAAAATGAAAAGAGAGCAAAGGAAGATGCTGCACAGGCTGCTAAATTGGCCAAGGCGTCCAAACCTGTTGTAGCACCAGTTGCACCAAGTAAGAAGACAAAGAAACAAACTTCTCCTGATCCGAGTATTGCGAACCAGTCAATTGAAGATATATTGAAGTTCATTGAAGGTGGGAACAGTAAGAAACAAAAGAAAAAAACTGGGAAAAACTCCAAGAAATAGAGATTTATGTTATACATTCTTGTACATAGTTATTGTTATTTATTCATCTTTTATTTTATTGTAGGTATGTCTCACCATAATCACCATATATTAATTCGACTTTGATTATTAATTGAAATTTATTTAATACCCAGATCACTGACAAGACATAAACGTCGAATGACAAAACACACAGTTTGTGTTATCGGCGGAGGCATATCAGGCTTGAAAGCAGCATCCCACCTCCACGCTAACGGAGTAGATGTGGTTTTACTAGAAGCCAGAGACAGACTCGGCGGGAGAATATGGACACAGACTGGAGGTTTAGCCAATTACGATATGGGTGCTTCTTGGTTCCACGACACCTTAGCGAATCCTCTCTTTGACAAAGCTGTTGATAAAGGGTATGAGTTACACTATGATGATTCTCCGCCTGTTGTGTATACCTCACAGGGCCCACTCCCTTCCAATTCCAAAGTCCGACAGGTTATGAAAGAGATGGAGAAATTCATCGATATGAACCATTTACAAGATTTAGAGAAACCTGATGAATCACTCCACAACTTGGCATTGGAGTACCTTTGGCAGCGCAAGGGTTTGCTTACACCGGATGAAGTATGTGGTGCTGCTGAGTTGGTACGATATTTGGAGTTATGGCATGGTGTCTCGTGGGACCTGATAAGTGGGAAATACGCCATAATGGACCACGAAGGAAGAGATTGTTTCAACAAGACTGGACATGGCGCTTTCATCGATGAGTTGTTCATGTCCATACCACCAAACTCCATACGTTTGAACAAGGTGGTGAGACGTATTGATAGGAGCCAAACCCAAATCGTGGTCTCTACAACAGATGGTGACACAATCCGTTGTGATTTCACAATAGTCACAATCCCACAAAGTGTTTTATCACTAACAGCAAACGAAGAAGGTGCAATAACTTGGACTCCCGCATTACCAACAAACATCACACACTCTTTATCGCAAATGCACTTTGGATCATTGGGTAAATTTATATTTGAGTTTGATCATGTCTTTTGGCCCAATGAAAGTGATAAATTTTTCTTTATGGCAGATGCTGATAATGAGACATATAACAATATCATAAATGGTACAACCAAACCACAAAAATTCCCACATAAATCTATAAATTCATTTGATTTCACACAGCAACCACAGCTGTGGTGTGCACCAATTATAGTGTTGAACTTGTTTCAAACATACAATATCCCAGGGTTATTAATCCTAACTCAAAGTCCAATAACAAATTATTTTGAAAAAAATCCATCCCAGGCATGGTCTTATTTCAAACCAATGCTTTCAAAACTATCAAACAACAACGAAACAATCCCAACACCAACCAGACAATTCCAGTCCAATTGGTCCGTGGACCCATTCTCTAGAGGCTCCTATGCGGCATGTGAGCCTGGAGATGACCCCACGGGCGTAATAGTATCGTTATCCCAAGGATTGCACAAGGTGAGGTTCGCTGGTGAACATACTGTGATGGAGGGGGCAGGATGTATCCATGGTGCGTATGAAAGTGGGTTACGTGAAGCGAATTATATCTTGAGTGAGTTGGATATTACATGTATTGAATGATTTTTTCTATATTTACATCATCGTCTTATAAGTTATTCAACGAGAAATCACCATTCATACGAACACCATTAATAATACCATGTTTAGCACAATTGTAACATTTACAATCATCGTACGCACATATACAATCATGACTCATATCATACGTTGTTCCAGTATCACTCATACTCAATATCTGATCTTGCACAACCCCATCCATAGAGTTTGTAATTGAACCAGTGTCAAAATTAACTTGCACACCATCACTTATTCTCACACCTTGCGAAATACCATGGATGTCACAATCGAAACAACAACATTCTTCAGGTTTGCATACACATACACCAGTATCATCATCAGAGGGGATTGAATTGAACATATTGGTGAATTGTTGTAATTCATATTCTGTAGGGTGGAAATCTGTAAACTGCAGCTGCTCTGAACCATTTGCTTTGTTATTGGGTTTATCGAAATTTATCAAATACCCTGATGATTGTAATGAGACTAGATCCGTACTGAATATTGAATCTGGTATATCGTATTGTAATTGAGAGTTATTCATATCACCATTATTAGAAAATTGATTTGATACATTTGACACATTTGACACATTAGACACATTTGGAACCAAGGGGAATGTATTTTGCAGGTTTGAAATGGATTGACTATTCAATGGGGTATTATGCACAACACATCCATCACATTTACAATCATCATTGCACGCACACGAACCTGGAATGGAACATGAGGGAGTAACATATATATTGTATAATAACGGTGACAGTTGTTGTTGTTGTTGTTGCTCTTGCTCTTTAGTCCCAGGTATACCATTTGACTGACCATTCTCTTTAAATTGTAACTTATCTTCATTATTATCATTGAAATGCACAAACCTCCAATTCCCATCATTTATAGTCGTTGAGCCCGCATTCTTGGGTGAACTCATACTGTCCCGTATACGATCCAATTTGAAATGATTGAATCCATTCCGTGTGGTATTTGTCTTGCAACAACTGCAATTCTTGGAGTGTCTTGCCTTTTTGATACCTCCAAATGCATCTGGGTCGTTATAGGGGCCGATGACTGACACTGATCCGTTGGATACATCCACCAATTGTTTCTCTGATGCGCGTAGTATTATGAGTGGTTTGTCCTTCACTGAGCATGAGTTTCCCTCTTTTTGTTTCTTGTAGGGGTCATCACTACTATTATCGTTATTGCAGCATGATTTGGGAGTCGATACCGCCTCTTTGGAACAGCAGCTTTTCAGTAGTGGTGACTGTATAAACGGAGGCACTTTACTTGAACAACATGATGATTTAACTGGACTTTTAGCAACATTCACATCACTCTTCTCTGGACTGCTCAACGACAAACCATCCATCTCAGGCTTCAACTTCACGGCGGCATCCCCTTGAATTTCCTCAGCAAACACAGCGATCCTATGACCGCAAGACGACGATGGTCGCCCTCTAGACCTCACTTGTACCAATGGTCTCTTTGTGTGTTTGCACGTGGAAGATCTATGGCCTCTGATACACTCCAAACAGGCGTGTTTCACACCATTTATCAATATCATTCTTGTTTTTCTTTTTTTCTTGTTCATGTAATTTTTATATACAACACAACACAAAACTCATTTCCTTTTTATATTAGCCGCCCATTCGAACATATATATATATATACATAAATATATAAATAAATAAATAAATAATCTTCAGTTATTTTATTTTAGCCGTTTCGTTTCTGATTCAAAAATTCAAGTTTTGATATTTGAGCAGTTTATTCCGTTTTGGGACATGCGAGCTGGGGGCTCGTAACGTGATTTTTACTTTTGCGTTATGAGCCACTGCGTTGAATTTATACACGTTATGAACCCTGCAAACTCAAGAGTTTATAAAGAGTTCAAGAGTGTTTGTTATAATTGAGAGTTTGAGTTGATGACAGAATTACAAATAGTGAATAAATAATAATAATATTAAACTCACAGATTTTAAATACTAAATTTCTCAACAAACAATTTCTCAACTTCAGAAATAGCTTCACTTATCCCCTTAGGTTCAGTACCCATACCCTGACAAACATTCCCCTTACCACCAGCTTTACCACCAATATACTTGGAAGCCAAACTTGAAATCTCAATGGCATCAATACCTTTGGAAATTGCGGTGTCTGAGATGTAACAACCATGTGCGACTTTGGCATCTGTGGGTGTACCTGTGATGATGTATACACATTTATCTTTATTTTCCTTTTTGATTAGGTTTATGGCTTCAGTTATTGCCTTTGCGTTTGGTGGGATTTCAACGTGGGCAACTAAAAATTCAGAGTCTTTGTCTTCGAGTAACCAATTTTTAACTGTATCTAAAGTTTTTTTGGTTTCGGATTTTTGTTTTGTTTTCAATTCATCCTTGACTGATTTATCAATCTTGGTAAATTTATTCTTTAATGTATCTTTCACAAGGATAGAAATTGATAATTGGTTCAATCTAACACCAAGTTCTTTTAATTTTTTCTCCTTTTCAAAACCAAATGGTAACTTATCAACAATATCCAATTCACTGTCGAATTCCTTAGCGATACGTTGAACTTCATGTGCAGCAGTACCGGTAACAACAACCATACGACGAATACCTTTAGCGATCCCACTTTCTTCGATGATTACAAGTTCTTTAATATCACCTGTTCTGGCAACATGACTACCACCACAAAACTCAATAGAGTAATTGTGCCATTCTTTGTTATCTGGGGTTGATAACAAATCTTGAACTGGGATACCAATTGAGACAACTCTAACTGGATCAGGATAAGTTTCACCGAAAACGGCTCTAAGACCAGTGATATTTTTAGCCAACCCTAAATCCACTTCCTGAGAGAAAACACCAAGGTTTTTCTTCAAATATTCATTGGAGATTTTTTCAACTTGTGCAATTTCTTTTGTAGATAATGCACTCTTGTGTGAGAAATCAAATCTTAATTTCTCTGAGGATACCAAAGACCCCTTTTGATCAATACCATCACCTAAGACTTCTCTTAATGCGAAATTCAAGATATGTGTCCCTGTATGATTATTCCTAATTGGCCAACGACGTAACTCATCGTACCCAGCAATAACAATATCTTGTAAATTTAACGAACCTTCAACGATATATCCAGTATGTAATACATACCCACCGTATAATTGAACGTTATCAACGTTGAATTCAGCAATACCATCGATAACTATCTTACCAGTATCTGCTTCTTGACCACCTTGTTCTGCGTAAAATGGGGATTTATCTAATAAAATCCCCACTTGTTCACCAGTTGTCAAGTCATTGGTGGAATTGATGAAATCCTTACCGTTGTATATACCAACAATTTTAGCTTGGATATTTTCAAACCCATATTTATGTGAATCATCAGTCTTGGGGATGTTGTTATTGCTCTCCAATGATCCCAAGGCATGAACATCTAATTTAACTAAATTCTTACCAGCGGCACGGCCATTACCCTTTGAAGCTTCTCTTGATTCCTCTTTGGCTTTTTCAAAACCTTGCTCATCGATTTTCAAATCTGCCTCTTCAGCCATTAATCTGGTTAAATCAACTGGGAATCCATATGTATCGTATAATCTCCAAACGTCTTTACCAGATAATGTTTTGTCTGTAGTTTTGGAAGCGAGAATGGCATATTGTTCGAATAATTTCTCACCACGGTCTAATGTCCTTGAAAATGATGCCTCTTCCTCGTTGAAGATTTCATAAATTGTATTTGGATCCTTAGTTAATTCAGGGAAGATATCTTTAACTTGTTCAATCAAAGTGGGTGCCAATTGTGAGAAAAATTTACCAATAGGATAGTCCATATACTTCCTTGCATAACGTGCACCACGACGCAAGATACGTCTCAAGACATACCCTCTCCCCTCGTTATTGGGCACACCACCATCAGCAACTGCAAAAGTTAACGTACGCACATGATCAGCTAACACTCTATACGCAGTATCAATCCCATCTTTATCGTCTTTTCCGAAATGACCAGTGTATGCCCTTACCCCAGTGATTTCCTGGATCCTACTGAAAAGAGGTTGGAAGACATCAGTATCGTAATTTGATTCAACGTCTTGTAATATGGAAACTAATCTTTCAAAACCCATACCTGTGTCTATATGTTTAGCAGGTAATGGTCTCAAACTCCCATCGGACTCACGATTGAATTGCATAAAGACATTATTCCAAATCTCCAACACATTAGGATCATCCTGGTTAACGAGATGTGCAGCATTTCTACCACCACCGATTCTATCATAATGGATCTCGGAACAGGGACCACAGGGGCCTTGGTCACCCATCTCCCAGAAATTATCATCCACTGACCCAGGCAAGATATGATCCTCGGCAACACCAACATCTAACCAAAACTGTTTTGCTTCAAAATCAGCTTCCAATCCAGATTGTAAATCACCACCAAAGTACGAAACGTACAATCTATTTTTATCCAAGCCATACGTGTTTGTTAATAAATCCCAGGACCAACTAATAGCTTCTTTCTTGAAATAATCACCAAATGACCAATTCCCCAACATTTCAAAAAAAGTATGGTGGTACGAATCCCTCCCAACATCCTCTAAATCATTATGTTTCCCACCAGCTCTAATACATTTCTGAGAATTAACTGCTCTTTTCATACTGGCGAAATCAGAGGATGGATCCACGGTCCCTAAGAAAATTGGTTTGTATTGGTTCATACCAGCGTTGGCAAATAGTAATGTTGGATCATCGTAGGGAACAACTGAAGACGATGGAACAAAAGTGTGTCCTTTGTTTTGGAAATATGTCAAGAAGGTGTTACGCACTGTTGTTGCGTCCCACTTTTCTGCTTTTGCAACTCCTGTGGACATGTTTCTTGTTGAATTGATGAAAGTTCTTGTCAATTTGAAAACCATCCAGTTTTCCTTGGTGTGGAAATATTGAATTTTTTTTGGTGAGTTTTTTCGATTTATCAAAATTTTTGACAGTGGTGACTAATTTTTCAAAATTTTGTTAGTGCTGTAAATTACACGGCGCTGTGTAAATGTGGGTATACAGCATATACAGCAAATACACTATACAACTATACAACTATTAACTATTGAAGCATATATTGAAACAGCTCAAATATCATTATAATTACTGTGTCTCAAATACACCCGGCACTTCTCCAACACCACCGTTTCTTTAAACCCATCAACGTACATCTCCCGCATCGTATCATACCCATCCACCAAATTAATCTCTTTATAACGAGACTTAATGTGTTGATGTTGTTGATGGAAAGAAGATTTGTTGTGGCAAGAACTTTTGGATATATATCTTGGTGTGAACAATCATCTATTCCTCAATTGTTGACTGTTTCTGTCTCAATAAATTTATATTTAATATTAAATAAATATAAATTTATTGAGTGGTGAAAAAATCCAATGAGCCGCACAATACAAGTAATAATTAATACCCCATGTTAAAACATACATCAACAATTATAATAAAAACAACCTTGAAAACCTACAAATCATCAACATTGTGATTCTTAAACTTCTTCCCACTGCGATCAGCATTCCTAAACTCAAACCTCGACCCAATAACAGTGAAATTGATCCCATTCCGTTCATCAACATCAACACTAAACTCAAATTTTGTGTTTGCCTTTGGTATCATGCGTAACCCACCAACTTGTTCTTTAGGTGTAAACCTAACTTGTGACAGTGCCACACCATTCTCCAATTTGTACCCATCACAGCGCGGTACCACAATTAAGAACGAGTGTTGTGCGTCCCATACCACTATCCCACTCACTCCAACGAGTAATGGGTTCTTGCTTTGTATGACAGACATGTAACACCCGTTGAAATCTGCAGTGGAGAGTTTTGGTAACATTGTTGATGTGTTGTTGCCAGGCACGATGTTCAACAAGTCTTTAATGTACTCGGTCCATAACTCGTTCAAATGGGTAAACTCCTCGAAACAAGGGATCTTGTATAGTGTTAGTAATGCAGTTATGTTTAATGGTTTCAGTTTCTTTTTTTTCGCTTTTTCTTTGGACTGGATTTTTTTAACTAATTTGTTTTGCGATTGGATTGTTGAAGTGATGTATTCCTTGAGTTCTGTTCGTGTGTTGTTGATGCGTGTCTTTGTGGTGGTTGTTGTGGTGGTTGTTTCATCACGTTTTGTTGGTGTTAATATCAAATGTGGTTTCTGATCTCCTGTGATTGAGTAACGAGATTCCAACAATTCAGCGATTTGGGCTTCTGAGCTGTAGCTTCTTGCCAAGATGTGTCTCTCCAATGGGTTGTTTCTGTTCATTTTGCTTTGCTGCTTTTGCTGTTTTTGCTGTTTTTGCTCACTATCAATTTGTGTAAAAATCACTATAAAAATAATGAAAAATATGAAAAATATGAAATTTTTGAAAAATCTTTTTAAAAAAAAATTCACAGGGCTTCAAATCTTCTATAAGATCAGAATCAGTGGGACATTAATGTCAACCAAAATGTCAATAGTTGATACAGAGACAGACACAGACACAGAGACAGAGACAGAAAGATGTTGAGAGCTAAAGCCAACTTGCACCAGTTATCCCAACTACAGCAACCAATGGTGTTTGTGTCTCTTTCCAACAACCCGTACTTGAACTTGGCCATGGAGGACTACATATACACCAACATGCCCATCGCACATAATAGAGTCATGGTGTACGTGAACTCACCCTGTGTGGTTATCGGCAAGAACCAAAACCCATGGAAGGAGAGTAACATGCCGTTGTTGCAGCAGTTAGGCATTCCCTTGGTGAGGAGGAAGTCTGGTGGTGGTGCCGTGGTGCACGATTTGGGGAATGTCAACTTCCTGTATATGACCAGTAAAGATGCGTTCCACCGTACCAGGTTTTCGCAGTTGTTAATTGACCAAGTCAATGGCGGGATGCGCAATGGCGGCGGTGCTATATCGATAAATGACAGAGGCGATATAGTGACACACGATGGGTACAAGTTGAGTGGGTCCGCGTACAAGTTGTCAAGGGGCAGAGCGTACCATCATGGCACGATGTTACTCAGCTCGAAACTTGAGTTGTTGAGACAGTTGCTACATAGAGACGAATCTCATTTGGGCGTGGTGTATTCAAACAGTGTTGATTCAGTGAAGTCCAGAGTGAAGAATTTAGGTATGGAGAAAACATTGTTTGTGCAGTGTGTTATCGATGGGTTTAAACTGAGTTTGTTGGGTGAGGATGATGATGGTTCAGGTGCTGTGAAGGTTGTTGAAGTTGACGAAGAAGACTTGCCAGTTGAGGTGACACACGAAGCTGAGAGGATGCAGAACTGGGGATGGAAGTATGGGAACACACCCAGATTCCAACATTTGCTCACTAACCAACAGTACAATATCACAATCAAACTACATGTTACAAAAGGGTATTTGGATAAACTTGAAATTGGTCTTGATAATAACAATAACATTCTCAGCAATGAAGAAATTACAAACTCGTTTGCATATCTACAACAGTTCATACACACACACAATAAGGTCAAGTATATAGGAAGCGACATCGCAGGGTTTGTTACAAACGACACACTCAGCGAATGGATAGGCAACAGCATAGATGGAACAACATAAACAAAATAAATAAACAAACTAATTATGAATCCACGAATCGATATAAACAACATCTAAATCAACAGTTTCCTCTTCTTCATTCTGCAACACACTATAATTCTCAAATATCAGAAATTCAGTGTCTTTCACTCTGTACGGATCCACACCTTCAGGAACACCATACCCAGCTTCCAACACACTCTGCCATGATGCCTTGAACGTATCTGGCATACCGGCAACAGGCTCCAACTTGTCATCGTACACCAACACATCACATAACGATCTGATATCATTAACCACCAAATCTATATTCGTGACCCTGTTTGTTTGTATAAAGTCCATTATACCGTCTATTGATGGGTATAAACTATGGTGTGCTGGGTACGAACCTTGTACTGAGTTGATTTTCTCATGGGGCCCAAATGCACCTGGGAAAGTCTTGGATGCGACAAACCTCCATATCACTATCAATAATGAATCTATGAACTCAGTGTCCAATTCTGAATCTGTGAACCAGGGACCACCAGTGACTTCTATCGACGGTTGTAAGTTGTACAACATGTATATCTTTCTCGTTGGGTGTTTCACTGACTTGACAGCCTTGACAAACCTTTGATTCTCGAGTGACTTCAAACATCTCACAACTATATGTTGATGTAAATTGGTCTTGGCCTTTATTGTTTTGGTCCATATTCCTTCTCTCCCAGAAGCTTCGATATATGAGTATATCATCGCTTCATCGTCAGACATGTTTTTAACCTTTGAGGCGTCGTTCTCATTAACAGCTTGGAACTTTAACACATCTCCCTGTTTCACTAATTTTATGAGTTTGTTGTTTATGAGTTCCTGTGCTATTACTAGGAGGTCGACTGGTGAAGATGCGTTGATGGATCGTTGGAGTTGGTCTTGTTCGAATAGAGTGCTGGGGGGTTCGGCCAACATTGTTTTGTGGAGGAGCTGTGCCTTCTCTGAGAGGACCATTTTGTGTTTGTATCTGTTGTTTGTTTGTGGTGGTTGTTGTTTGTTGTTCTGATGAAGTAAAGGAATACTGAAAAATACTGAAAAATATTGAAATATTTATAAATTTATTTCCGATGAGTTTGGTTTCTGGTCGGGATTCACATCAATTTACACCTATATTCACTCATCAGTTAAAGAGATTTACATCATTACTGAATAGAGCAGAACAAGAAAAATGCCATCAAGACCCAAATCGATAATCCCAATAAGTGAAGACACACCATTAACAATAAAGAAACCAAAGAAAAAAATGGTGAAACCCAGTTTTGAGCACTCAGAAGAAGAAGAAGAAGAAGAAGAAGAAGAATTGAAGATAAACATCAAACTGAAGTTGGTGAGAGAGAAGACGAAATTTGGTCCATCTTTCAATGAGGAAGCAGCTGGTGCGGTACAGTACACTGAGGAGTATCTCCACGAGTTGAAAGAGAAGAATTTGTGTTACACTGAAAGAGATATTGAAGATGAACCAGTTCACGTTGAAACAACAATACCAGATGAGTCAACTATACAACACATCAAACAGCAGAAAAGAAAATCAACGCAATTTGAAGAATTCATCTCATTAAACAGCACTGATTCAGAGATATCTCAAGACGACGATGATGATGATCAAACAAGAGATCCATTAATCGATGACAGTATTTATGATACACAACTAAGTGACGATGAATGGCACATACACCAATTTAAAAATGGATATTCAAACAACACAACAGTCAACAAGAGAGTGTTTCCAAAATACAAGACTCTAACTCCATTACAATATCAATTGGAAAATATAAGTACAGTAATTGGACAGTTGAAAGAGACGCAATTAGGGATTGATGTCAGGGTTGGAGAGTTGGAAGCTGAGTACGGTAGTGTTGTTGAGGAGGAGAGGGGGATATTGCACAGATTGAATGGTATTTAAATTATCTTGTTGGTATTATATGTCCTTGGAAGATAATCAGTTGGTATTATATATCCTACAAATAACAACAACAAACAAAAGATATCTACCACTTGAGATAGAAGTCTACTTCATCGCAATTGTCATATTCTAATTGATATATTTTATTACCAAAGATATTTATTATTCACCCATCACACTTGAACATGATCAGACGATCAGAGTAAGAAAGTTCTGGTGACCTCGGTTGAAATTCAGCGTTGGAGAAGTTGAGGGTATCCTAGATTTAAAGATATAAAAAGAGTGGAGTGGTATACTCAGATGACACATATTAACTACAGAGGAAAAGATCAAGAGATATATTTAACTACTACAAAACATGGGTAATGGCCTCAACTACAAAAAAAGTTTCAAACAATTAATGTGAAAGAGAAGTATATTTTCTGTGTTGTTTTCACTCTGCTCCAACTTAGTCTTGTACGCGGAACTCGTTAATTCAAGCAGATATCAATGTACAAGTGTACCCATTATAAGAGATCATATCAACATCTTGTATATGTTAGATGTGATTCAACAGCAATGCACAAATTAAGAGATTCCTACAACAGCTATGGCTTAGGGAATATTTTTTTTTTTTTTCACTATCAATTTTTTTCAGAACTATTACAATTAATTTATGGGAAAAAAGATATTAATCAAGATAAACAATTTCTCATCGCAATATGCCATCGCAATGACTCCCCCATTATACCAAACCGGTCCTACTATAGACCACACATCGATATTGGGAAGTACCCACTATTCACCGATTTCCCTCCCACTAAACATCATAGAGGCCAATAATGTACTTACCTCCCTATAAAATCATTAATTGCAATGCTCTCGCTCAACAGGAGGCTCAACGACTGTGCAATCAAACAATTGGTGTCCGCTATGTACATTATCCTACTTCCAACTCGTAGGGGATGGCCCACTGGCTGAGTGACAATATATATCTTTAACACACACAAACAACCAAATAATGACCCGCACTATAGGAAAACCAAAATTGAAGAAATAAAATATCATTGTGATGTTTGAACTGAGTAAGATACGGAAATTGATCGCAACATACATAAGTTGGTACGTTACATCTTTTACTGAAGTGGAGTTGTACGTACAGGGCGAATACAGATTTTTGATATGCTTGAAAGCATTGAAAGCATTGAAATATGACCGTGGGATAGTATCTCTGTTATCAACCACTGATTTATACACCCGGTTGTGCAATATAAGTACATCTCGCATTGCCTCTCCAACTCATATTATTCAATTTTTCAACACTATGTATTTCGATGAGAAGTTTATTGAGTCGACTTTGAGACTCTATTTGATCCTGAAATACATTTTTACCGTGGTAGATAGTGCTGTTCAATATTGTAAAAGTAGTATATATAATATTAATACAAATCCAATGGAAGATGCGAAAACACGATACGTCCGCATTAGGCAATCAATCACCCATCGCGGCAAATTCAGTTCCAATTACCGAATTCGTCTGACTCATTTAAGTAAATTGATTTTCCAATTTCCACTGAAAAAAAATTTTAGAGATATAAATTAAACCAATATTCCCACCCACATCAGATCCAATTAGTTTATTACCACTCAAGATGTTCTCCAAGATCGTAAAATCAATCGGCCCCACCAGATCATTTGCAACTTCCATGTCTAACAGCAGCAAACAACCCCGTCATTTGATATCCATCCTTGAGTTATCCAACGAAGAGTTGGCATCATTGATAACCAAAGCTGGCAACCACAAGGCCCAGATCAAATCAGGCAATCAGGCACCAGAGTCAATATCAAGAGCATTACTTGGGAAAGTCATAGCCATGGTTTTCAACAAGAGATCCACACGTACAAGAGTCTCCACTGAAGGTGCTGCCGCATACCTTGGAGCCCATCCAATGTTTTTGGGTAAAGATGATATCCAATTAGGTGTCAATGAGTCCACGTACGATACCTCGCGTGTGATATCGTCCATGACTTCATGTATATTTGCTAGAGTTGGTCCACATTCAGATATCCAGGAAATTTCTAAAAATTCCAGTGTCCCCGTTATAAATGCCTTGTGTGATACTTTCCATCCATTACAAGCAATAGCGGATTTGTTGGCTATCAAAGAGAGTTTCGGATACACAAAAGGGTTGAAGTTGGCATGGATTGGTGATGCTAATAACGTTATTAACGATTTGGCTGTTGCTTCATTGAAATCAGGTATGGATGTCGCAATAGCTACTCCAACAAGCATACAATTTGACCCCTGGATCGCAACTGAGGCACACAAAGTCGCAAATTCTACAGGGACAACATTAACTTTAACACACGATATATCTGAAGCTATCAAAGGTGCAGATATCTTAGTCACAGACACATGGATTTCAATGGGTCAAGAATCCGAAAAATTATCCAAATTGAAACAATTTTCAGGATTCCAAATCACAAATGAGATGGCTTTGTTGGGTGGTGCCAATCCAGGTTGGAAGTTCATGCATTGTTTGCCTCGTCATGCTGAGGAGGTTGATGATGAAGTTTTCTATGGTGCGAGATCTATTGTCTTTGAAGAGGCTGAGAATAGATTGTATGCTGCTATTGCTGTTATTGAGGCGTTTGTTGTTAATAAAGGTGATTTGTTGAAATAAATGATGATGATGATGATAATAAGTACTCAAATTGTAAATTATAATCAACCTCATTCCTAAGATAACATCAGTTATACATACTTCCAATCAACACATGACTCAGACACTAATATCTAATTGACTTGAGTTGATTGTTTTACATCTTTCACTAGTTCGATTTATTGATACATCTTCAAAAATTTTCCTTTCAATAACTGATTCTTTTGCTGAAAATGGATTACATCAATTAATATTTCTAGTACTATTCATTAATTCAAATTAATCTATTATTGAATGTCATTCATATTTCAGCTTTCATGGTCAGCTACGTACGTACCTTTATATTATTTTGTTTCATTCATTGCACTGCACTGCACTGCACTGCGCACTGATTTGCCTTTCCTTTTTTTTTTGTAATATCGATATGGTTTATAGTTCAATGCTTTATCAAAAGCAATCTTGATCTCCTCCAACACAGTTACTGCGTTACTCAATGATGAATTTTTAGAATGTTATTTTTAAATTATAAATAACCAAGTCAAATTTACTATCTGGGAATCTTGTAGAGTCAACAGGCTCAAAGCGAGATACAAACGATCTTTCATTATTACCTTTGATAGTCTTATCATCTGAAGCACCACGTATAGTTTGATGATTGTCACCAGATCTGTTTACGATCCTTTGTGGTGAGATATTCCAAAGTTTCTTATCTGGTATACTACAGCAGATATCATCAGATCCAGTGACGAAATCCAAACAAATGAATTTCAAATCAACATTCAGTTGCAAATATTTCTCTCTTAATGAGCTAAACCCATTGAATAATTTCAATGTTTCTATAATTTGATGATTATTTCTATCACATAGCACAACGCGGCAATTCGATAACGCTTCCAAACAACCAACAACCAACAACCAATTTTTTTTTAGTGTTTACCACCATGAGATAATGTTATCATCTTGCACATGTGCCCATTCAGGGTACAAATTATGGAGTATTTGGAACATTGTTGTCTTGCCACACCCAATCGTTGCAACTGATACAAGCACATATTTCGTCTCTCTGGGGCCATTATTTTCGTTTCGTAAGTTATCATGTTCAGCCGGCGAAAAATGTATTTGCAAGCTTGGTGATCCAGTACTTTTCCTGGTGCTTTTGCGCAAGTGTGTTTAGTCTTATCCAGGCAATAGCTAATTCATTTATAGCGTTATTAACATCTCGTTTCAAAATTCATGTCATTCCCAGAACGGGTTTTGTTAGGTAACTTGCAGGTAATGTCTTTATCTAAGGGTAATGGGGCAGCATTGGACTTTGTGGTGTTGCCCTTATCAAACGTTTTGGATATCTGATCTGATTTGATTTGGGATTTATGTTGGATCCCACTTTTGGAGAACTTTGGGAAACTTGAACATGAGAAGAATCTAGATATGCTGGCGATGCCGGACACTGAGACTGACTTGGAGATTATCATTTTGGGATACATCTTAATCTCATAAATCGAGACGGCACAGGGTATAAAAAAAATTATCAATAATGAAGGGGAATTGCTCTTTATATATATTGGAAGATTCATGAGGGAAAGGAGTGAAAAGTAGTACGTAGTAAAGATAGCTGCTAACTAATTTCTTAGTCTGTATCATACAAGGATTGTTGATATGTGAGAATGAGCCTTATAATTATTAATTCCAGTTCCCAATACTTTGACTAGTGTGTGATTTAAAGTACTATACCTCATGAGTACAATCTAGTAGTAGCCTAGCAATTCTCAAACATTAGAGATGTCTTGATTCCTGATTCCTAGAGGCTAGAGATCTGTGCACAGGAAACACCTAAGCTCTCATCTTCTTTGAGTCTTGAAAGTTGACAGCATTGGGATTCTAATTTCTGCCAGCAGCCAAATTTGAAATTATTATACAGATTGCAATAATATTTTGCCCAACATAATCAGTGATCACGATTCACTATGCACATTGAAAGTCTTAAGATGAAAAGATGAAAAAGATAAAAAATCAAAACCAAAACCAATTTAACCCAATTCGGTAATTTGAAATTGCCGCGGTGTTAAAGTTCACTACCTTATTAGGAATAATGTTAAATTTTCTTCCATATTATTGGTGAGTCTCATATACCAATATTTTCACTGTGTAATTTACCAAATTTAGAACTAATTCATATTCGTTCAGAAACTCATCAACTTGAACAACCAGCCTTGAATTCTGCATCGTTGAATTCCGCGGAGAGTACGTTTAATGTCGTTTACCGCTAATAAATGTGTGCTTCATTGAAGTAATATTTTACAAATATATAACAAAATAATAACTTTATTATGTTATGCAACTATCATATATAAGCAATCAACTTCATCTTCTCCAATACAACATCATCTTCCCAATTATAAATATACTTCCCATCATAACACCCATCACCAACAATCTCACTCTCAAAGAAAACATCATTCAATAACTGATTTGATAAGAATGGCTTCACATCTGGTGATATGGTACCAATGGTTATATGTGGATGTATATTCCCACAACGGAAAACAGCAGGTGTTGCGACAAATTCTCCATCTTTAAGGATATACGAATTGGTGATTTCAATTTTGATACATATTAATCTTTCATCAAATACAAGTGATTTCAATTTCACATCTGCGTAGTGGTCCAATTCAATAGATTCCGGTTTTGGGTTTGACTTTTGTTCACATAAGGAAAAAGCATCTGTGATTTTCGGTGTGAATAAATCTGTATATTCCTCCCATAATTGTCTCTCTAATAAAGATGCATTTTTACCAGTTGAGGATTTGTGCGCCAACGTGACATGGAATTCGTGTTGCACTCTATCCAATTGTCTTAAAGCCTGCCATATTGCCAAGTTTGGAGTAACTTGGTCTGATAATGTGAATTTGTCTGTGAATAATTCATCAATTTTGAGCATTAGGTTTATTGGATCTTGGATTGATATTGCGTAGTATGTGACCAAGCTTTTTTTTTTGTTTGATGTGGCACCGTTGTTATTTGAGTTTTTACCATTGGTGTTTGTCTTGTCTTTTCTTTTCCCACCCATGAATTTTTGTATGGATGGTTTGTAGCTCAATGCCCTGTGGAAAGCAGTATTGATTTCCTCGTGGGTTGGTAATTTGGCAACTAACTCAGGGTATGTCTTATTGATTTGTTCCAAGACAGTTATTGCATTACTCAATGATGAATTTTCAGAATCAACTTTTAAATTAATTATCAAGTCAAATCTACAATCTGGATCAATTGCAGAATTAACAGGTTGGAACCGTGAGACAAAACCTTTCATTATACCTTTAACGAAAGTCTCACCATCAGAGACATGTATGGACTGATGATTGTCACCTCTGCTCAAAATCCTCTCTTGTGAAATGTCCCAGAGTTTGGTATCTGGTTTAGAGCTTTGCACAATGTCTTTGCTGCGTTCACCATCACTGACGAAATTCAAACAGATGAATTTCAAATCAACATTCAGTCCAACATACTTCCTTTTAACAGTATTGAAATCATTGAATAATTGTAATCTTTCTCTAAATTGATGATTGTTTCTATCACATAGCACAACGGGGCAATTTGTAGATGATAATGCTTCTAAGCAATCAGTAGTCAATTTATTCTTAGCCTTCGATATAATGTTATCATTTTGAACATGCGCCCATTCAGGGTACAAATTCTGAAGTGTCTGGAATGTTGTTGTCTTACCACATCCTATCGTTGCAACTGATATAAACACATATTTCGTCTCTCTAGGGCCAGCACCAAGACCTAAATTTGATATATCTGGCAAGGTGGTTTCAACGTTTGCCAATTCAATTCCCTTTTGACCACTACTCTCCAAGAATTTGTTTCTTAATTGTATGATCCCATATCCTTCCTGGTATCTCTTGCCAATGGTTGAGTCAGCGTCAAGTATAGGCACAACAAATTCCAAGTATTTTGTAGTAGCGTACAAATGTTTATGGATCTTGATATCGCTAACTTCAACACCGTTCAAATATGCCTTTGTAGCTTCTCTGAATTGTCTATACATCATATAAGGTTCTTCGAATTTGTACTTGAAGAAATAATCTGAACCATCTGTAAGTTTGGACCTTATAACAAAACCTTCAATTTCTCTTCCTTCGTAAGTACCTGTCTTCCCACACTCTTCTAAAAATCCAATCAAATCATTGAAATTTTGCTTCACCAAATAGCCAACTTTTTGAAACCCCCAGGCGGTTGCAAATTCAGACACTTGTGACATGGGTAACGTTGAGAATTGAATCGTATTGTGGTTTAAGCCATGGAGATAAAGACCCGCTTGGTCTTTCGAGTATTCAAGTACATGTTCTTCAAAAGAATCATCGCATAGTTCAGCAACTGCAGTCAAGTTCATTGTATAAAGCATCTCAGCGAGCTCTTTTTTGGATTTGCCTAATTTGATGAGCTGGTTCTCTATTTCGTATTTCCCTCTTAATGCATGGTTTCTGGTTAAATCTTCTCTATCACCAGTTGAATGTTTGGAGCAGACTACCAATTCACCATTAGCGAGACCAGATATGAATATGATACACCCGTTTTCCTTTAGCGACAACTCGTAGGAACCACCAGCTGTTGATTCACGCAAATTGCTTAGTTTCGTCTGCGAGACCTCATCTATATTGAAGAATTTATCATAACCTCTTGTAATGATCTGTGGAGTCCCAGAGGACTCTGGGAAAGTTGTGAATAAACCTCTGGCTTTGCTGGGCAATTGTATCTTATCCTTGCCATAATCCCACTCGTTGAACTTCCAGCTGATGACTTGCATATCTGAATCAAAGAGAGTGTTGACGAGTTTGAGTGCTTTGCCTTTGCCCTTCTTTGCAGATGCTTCGTTCAATTCGGTGATGAAGTCTTGAAGGGATTCCTTTGAGTCTCTTTTAACCTCCATTTTCTCCGTTTCTTCAGCTCTTTAGCTCTGATCCCTCGCTCTCTAAAAGCAGCAGCAGCAATTTCTGATTTTTCTTTTAATAAAAAAATCTCTTTCTGATCAATTTCTGATTTCTACACAGTGAAAAAGTTCCAAAAATTAAATAAAAATAAAAATAAAAATTAAATTAAATAAAAAAAAAAAAAAAAAGTTGAAAAGGTCGTGTGTGCGGCTAATATACCAATATCAAAATCAAATCGTAAATAACGAAGAAGTCTTTTTTACTGAAAACAACTGAAAACACCCAATTGCCGCCTAAAATCACACGAGAAAACAGAATGACAGTGGACGTGGACGAGGCAGATGTGGCCGTCTTGGAAGAGAACTTGGTCAAAACAAGGAAATTGGTCGGCTCAATAACCGCCTCGCTAGATAACATCTCGACAAGAGCACTATCTACATCTTCCAAAATCAGACCCATAATAGAGAAAACAAACCAATTGAACGTCTACAAGCGGAACATCACTCAAGGATTGGAGATGTTGTCGCAGGTCCAAGAGTACGCTGAGCGCGGTGCCAAGAATGAAGTTATCTTGAACGGATCTGTCGAATCCAGTGGGTTGAAGAAGTATATACAGACGTTGAAGGCGTCTAATGATTTGTTGGTTGAGATCACGAGCAATGTTGGTGAGTTTAAAGGTGTCATTGCGAACCTCCAGACATCTTGTGAAAGAGCAGTGTTGAAATTGAGAACTTTTATGAGAAATCTTTTGAGGAGCATATCGCTGCCTATTGATTTATCTCAATTGGAGAAAGATAAAGTTATCCCGCTCATTCCAAACAGCAAACTCAAAGATATCATCACCATAACCGAGTACTTCCTGGGCTCCAATGAAGATTCCGTTGACAAATTATACATCGAAGCCAGATCCAATTACGTCACAGAAAGTTTAAAAGGTATTGAAGCATCAGCTATACCCATGTCCCGAGGAGCAAAAGTGCCATATGAAAAGGGAAGTAACGGTGTGAATCAATACACCAATTCCCTTATAAAGCTCTTGAATGCGGAACATGTGCAAATATCTGAAATGTTCAAGAATTTACGCACAACAAATGCTTCTCCTGGTCATTATTTTGAAAGTATTTTCGATCAGCCTATAAATTCTGGGTTTTGCAAGATTACCTCTAGTATAACTAAATTCGTCGAAGTAAATTTGACATCTGATGGTGCGTTGCTTATGGAGAGTATTGAAAATATAGGTGCATTGCAGAAAGCTTTAGGTGGTATAACTTCAGTTAAACTAGGAAGTTTCCCTAAATTAACAAGTGAATTGAGCGCAGCAACCACAGTTGGAAGATCATTATTCACAGATTTATTAAACTTTATCGATACGAGAATCACAAGCTTGGAGAAATTACCAAACGATAACGGTGTATGTGAGGCAACCATTGAGTTGATGTCAAGAATGAGGAAATTCGCAGAGTATCGTGAGCCTTCAATGAAGATAATGAAACACATGAAGATCGGTTCGTGGATCCCGCACCCTAAACCTGCGTGGATCACAGCGTACTCCTCGGTATTGGCCACTGGTATAGAAGAGGAGGACCCTAAGGATTTGTTGTCGAGTTTTTATTCAGATGCTATAGATGCGATAATGATAAATTTGGAATTGAAAGCCAAGCCAGTGATGAAGAAATCCACAATGGGGTATTTCTTAATTACCAATTTGACACTTGTGGAGCAAATTGCCAATAGGTCAGAGTTACACAAGATTTTGTCCAATATAGGTTTTGAAAGACTTGAAAAATTAAAGAAAAGAGCACTTAATTTCTTCTTGGAAGGATGGAAAATGGCAGCTGCTAATTTAATGGATGTCACTATAGTTGCAGGCTCTGCAGGATCATCTGCTGGGTCTGGATCAAGTAAGATTTCAGGAAAGGAAAAAGACATGTTGAAAGAGAAATTCAGGAATTTCAACGAAAGTTTCGAAGAGTTGGTCAAGACCCATAAATCGTATAATATAACAGACCCTAATTTGAAGAAGTTCCTAGCTAAAGAAGTTGGTTTTATAGGTCCATTGTACCATAGATTCTATGACAAGTACGGAAGTGGTGCTTTCACGAAGAATGTGGGAAAGTACATAAAGTATGATAAACAATCTTTTGATAAGATTATAGATGGATTGGCTTGAATGAATTATGATTGTTATATATTACAAAACTTACAGTAGAATAAATTAAATCAACCCAAAACTGATATTGAAAATATTCAAAATACATATATGTCTATCAAAAACCAAAAAAAAGAGAAAACATAACTAATCAACAACATATCCATTACTCTCCAACTGGACCTGGTTATCTCTCTTGAAAGTACTGGTGGTCCTATCGCTCACAGTACTCGCCAAACTCTCGCCATCATAATTAACCAAACTCCCCGACGAAGTACTACTATTCTCATTCCCAGGCGACGAAACACTTGGTTCAGAATCAATAACAGACAAAATCGGTAAATGGTTCCTTTCAATAGTAGTATTTACAACACCAAAACTGTTCTGTCTCTTGATACTCCCAATATTGGGCGGTGGGATGGGATATTCTTTATTCCTGCTTTGTTGAGTGAATGAAACCCTTCTGAAATTAGGCTGGATAGGCGGTCTTGTATGGTTCATATGGTTGAAATCCGTGCCTATCGCATGCCATATTTCTTCATCGTGCATTGGATTAGTGAGCATCGCCGTGATATCGATGCTTTCATTGCGGTCTCTGTATTCATTGGACTGGAGCCCGTTTCTTATGGATTGTGTAGAGACACTGTGCAATAAAGGTAACATTGGCTCGTAGGACACGTCTGATATCAATGAGTTTTCTGATCTGAGTGAGGATTCAGAGGAGTTTCTTGAGCGGAATCCTGAGGGGATTATTGGTGGTTGGAATGATTGTACCTCTGTGTCATCTATTCTATTTAATTCCTCGTTTGCTGGTTGAGTTTCCTCTTGAACAACTGGTGTGTCGTTTGTGATAGTATCAGCAGAATCAACATGAACTACTTCCTCTTCGCCAGCAACGTCATTATAATTACCAACATCAGTGGAAGGGATACTTGTAGAAGATTGTGTAAAGAACACAGAACGGGTTGGATCATCACTGAAATTCTCAGCCATTGGAGTAGGCGGTATAATATTTGGCACATTAGGAATACTCATTGACGAAGGAACAGAAGAATCTGTATCGATACCTCTAAGACTGGGTCTCATTAAAGAGTCTTCGCTGTTCTCTTCTTGTGACAGCCTGTTTCTTTGTGACACGGGCGAAACGTTCCTTGATCTGAAATCTCTGTCTAATTCATCATCAATGGACGGAGCATCAGCTTCATGACTTAATCTAAACCTCAAGGGCGAAGGCGACGAATGTCTCACAGCAGAAGAAGGTAAATCAGGACTCAATCCTCTAAACGCAAATCTTCCACCCACATCCTCTTCTTCCCTCTGTGGAGACAAATTGGGCAGGTTGTACGATTCATAGCTCTCATACATTGGCGGATCATCACTAAATGGTGGTGGTGGTTGGTCTGCATCGAACGATGGTGGGTTCATCGAAGGTCTCCTGATCAAATGCATAGGTCTTTGATTAGACAATGGTGACAAGGGACGTAAGTAAGGTGAGTTCATTGGAGAAAATGGCAATGCTTGTGGTGATTTCAATTCTCTGGGGATGTCTTTTGGTTTGTAGATGTTGGCGTCGAGATGCATATCTATATCATTTGCGTCCTGGGTATTATCCAAATGTGTGAAATGATCCACCATTGCGTCTAGCGAGTTGTCCACTGGTATCACACCGGGTGATAATGGTGGTGCGTGTAAGTAGTTATGAGTGGCATTGGAAGGCGGTGGTAAAAGATTGGAGTTCTCATAAGCTGGAAGTAATGTGTTTGCATGGACACTCAAGGGAGACAATACATGGATTGGTGAATCTATGGAGATCTCATAGTGTTTCCTCTTTTCAGGGTTCTCAACGTCCACTCTGGACAACCTCAAACACAATTTGATCCAATGGTGACACTGGATGTTGGTGAAAGAAGTATCTGGATGGATCTTTTGTCTCTCATTCAACTTCTCAGGAACAAACAATTGAAATTCCAACTCTTTACATGATATTTCGTCTTCGAACACTTCATCGTTCAATATAGACTTCCCAGACTCAGCTTTCTGTTCCAAAAGCAAAAACTTCTTCACTGGCTCCATCCTATGGACTTTCTTATTGCGGCAATAATATTCTAAATTTTCAGTTAAATATATCCTGATTCTATGAAGCTGCACTTTTGCTAAAGGGACCAACTTGAAAGCAATGGGTAAATACGTATCCAATGTGATTGACTTCGACGCGATAACTATATCGTAATGTAACTGATCTTCCCAATCTCTGCTTATAGCAATGGGTTCACTTTCTTCAATAGAGGTATCCGAAGGTGTTCTGACGATATTGATAGGTAATTTGGTATTGATATTTGACTTGAACGTCCCCATTCTTGTAATATTTGCTTCCAAATTGTATATCACGGAACCAAATGTCACATTACATGATTCTGGAGTGGAAGCTGGAATGGGGTGTTCGAAATTATAGATATAATCACCAGGCGCAAACAATCCAGGTTTATGGTCCGAATCATTGGACATAACTGAATTCAAATCAGACATTGAATTTTGAACAGTTAATGAATTGGAAGTTGATGATATTGAAGGTGAAGCGGCTCTCCTTAACGCATGTGTGGCAGGAGACAAACTCCTACTCAAGAAATTGGCGGTGTTGTCCAAACTGAAATGAGAAATCTCTTCTACTTCAGGCAAACTCTTGTGGATATCTGCACCTCCGTTGATGGACTGAACACTGCTATTATAGAAAGGCCAAGTGTGCGATATCAAGTCTTCAATCTCCGCATGTGAGGTTTTTTTCGGAGGTATACCTTCAGGCCACTCAGTTCTCTGTTGTCCTTTGAACGACAAAGATATGGTTTTGATCTTGACTGGTTTCAATATCCTGATGTATAAACTGCCTCTTAGTATTGTGGGAGGTCTTTCAGCGTACTCATGTAGTTCAAACCCTTGTACAAACAAGTTTGGTTCAGCTAAGATAATGTATAGCTGTACTGATGCTGTTTGGGCGAGTGGTTTGTCTGGAAGCTGTGAAGTGATATCGTTGATGTCTTTAGGGAATAAGGGTGAGTTTGGAGGTAGCATTGCGAATCAAATTTAAAATGTGGATATAGACTTATCAGTTATGGCTGTGTAATTGTAATCTAACGGTGGATCAACTGTATTAAATGTGAGTGAATATATTTGGCTTGTAGTATACTTTTAGATACTTCTTTTGTACGATCTTTGTGTAATCTTTGTATAAATTTGAACAACTTTCTATAAGAATTTGAGTGTCACTCACTAAATCACAGTGCGAAACGGGAAGCCAAAAGTCTGGATTTCAGTAGCAACCGATCAGTGAAAAAAAAAGATGTTCAGAACAGAAGAGGCTTTCAACAGCAACGAATATCCAACAACACCCGATTTGTGCAACAACAGAAACTCTTGCGATAAGAGAGAATCGATAAATAACTAAATCAAAGTCAAATAAACTGTTTAAACGTTGTGAAAATGAATCAAAATGACAATTTCACAATAAAAAACGGATTTTTTCTTTTGTTTTTTGATAAGCGGATTAGTACCCGAGGCTAATGTAATTTTGTGCAATTAGACCCAATGGGGTAATTAGTTATCGGTGGGTACTAATTATTTACACCTGTTTATCTGCTGATTATATTGATCTGTTATAGACAGTGAAGGAGTTTGTAGTATCTGCAAGTTGCAACGGTTTACAGTGCTGTTTATCCAGTTTGAACGGAGTTTGTATCTCAATTCTGACGGAGATCATGATTCGTGCCGGCAGAAGTTTCCTACATGAACGAATAATACATTCAACGGTTGATGAATGATTTATCTGGTAAACAGTAAACTATATATTGAGTTACTGATCAGGCAAATAGTAAGAGACCGGGAGACGCAATTGTCACAACAAGAACAGTTCTAATTTGGCTCTGAAATAATATTTTTTGTTCAGTTTTTCCAGCTTTCTTTTAGTGTGTGTTAAGATATACACTTGAAATATTCTCATCGTTCCCATTATCATTAACAGAAGATACATATTCTATAACACTTTCAGCTTTCAATGTGAAGAGCCAGCCTGCACACGAATAATCTAACAACCAGCTCACCTCTTCACCTTCAGCTTCAACTCGTTCAACTGCAATATCAACACATCATGTTCCCCGTACTTCAACTTAGACAACAAATCCTGGATCTGGTTCATCGTAGACTCCGTAATCTGGTCTTGTGCCAACAATTTCGAAATACTTTGCGACAATTGTGTATTCTTGTCATCTTTCTCAGACTTGCTGAACTCCTGATCGAAATCATTGAAACTTGTGATGGACAGCTTAATATCTTCAAAACTCTTCACCATATCGATGTTATCGTGTTTCTGCTGGTCACTATCGTTCAAATTGGTCAATATCTGGTTTAATTTGATCAATTCGTAGTAATTGTTGTAAATAATTGACTTGATCTCTGCTTGATTCGAGTTCAACTCTGCGATAATCTCGTTCTCTTTTTTCAATATCTCCGAAATACTCGATTGGTTGATGAATTTGTTCAATTCCTGATCATTTAACGAGCTCTCTTGTGTCGCATTCTCCTTTGTAGTGGCTTTCAACTCTGATTCGTCCAATTGCTCAATTTCTGTCTTTTGTTTTGACTGGAGTTTGTAGAAGTCTTTCAATGCGCTTCTTCGTTGGGAACTCAAATTGTTTCGTATTTTGATTGGTCTTTTGTAACTGATGGACTCACTCATTTCTTCTTTGTGTTGAGTCACTGATTTCCTTTCGATTTGAGTCTATTTCCACTCTTTTTCCATCAATTTTCAGTTAATTTCCATCAATTTCTCATACAAAAATCGATATAAAAATGTACAATTCGATATTGGTGCGCGCACGTTACAGACAGTTCCAAAATGTGTATAGACTCTACAATCTTTTCCAAGTGATAAATAAATTTCTATGATAATATAATACAACACCGAAAAGTAATTACGCTTCAACAGACCAACAACTCATTCCGGCACCACCAACCAACAAAACTTCCCTTGTCTCACCATCAACAACAAAAGTTGCTGTATCAACACATCCGGTATCAGCAACAGTAGTATATCTCTCATCACACAATACCAAGTTTCCATCGCTTGTATCCCAAACCCTCACGATCTGATCCACCGAAGTGACAACAATTTTATTATGGGACAAAGATGATATTGAAGTGATTGTGGACGAAGCTGCGTTCTCTATGAATGATTTCAACTCGTATGTCATAATATCGTCATGATGTTTCAATTGGGATAAGATTAATGCGTTATCATCACCACCTGTGACTATCCATGTCTCATATTTACCCTTTTGTGTTATTTCTAATGCTTTTATACCTGATTGGTGTAGTTGCTGCTTTATGATTAACTTGTTCAATTTCTTTCCTCCAGTTGGCTCAAATTTGTGGAGATTCAATGAAAGTGACTTACTATCCACGATTGTGAAATTTGGTGTGATATCTTCAGTAATGTTCCATATTGATAAATGTCCATCTGTAGCGCCAGTCATAAGATATATCTCACCAGCTGAATTAACCAAGAAATTGACATTCAACAAGCAACATGTGGTGTAACTATCACTTATAATCAATGTGAATGTTGAATTTGCAATTTCGAAGAACCACACTTTGATATCTGAATTAGAGTAACAAGTAACTATCAAAAATCCAACTAACTCACCAGAGCTGTAAATCTCTAAAGTATCAAAGTCCATGATACGTAAATCTGGGTTAGCGATTGTTGGTTTCAAATTTCCAAACTCTCTAATTAATGGTATTTTCTTTGAATCTGAATTCAAATTACTTATTTTCCAAATATAAAACTCTTCTCTTGCAGCACTTGAGGCAACATACTCATTGGAAATGAATTTTATCTTTTGTAAACCGGAAACATGAGTTCTTATAGGCCAATAATTCTCAATACTCCCATCGTTGTATAATTTGGATAATCTAACAGTAGCATCCTCAGAAGCAGTCATGATCAATTTGGAATTCGCATCATAGTTATCTGGGGATATAGTAACATCTCTAATCTCTCTGCCGTGAGTACCATTATTGATAACTCCATAATCAGAACTGCTGAAACGACACTGGAATTTATTATAATAAAAATCAGAATTTTTAATATATTGGAATTTTGTTTGTAAATTCCGACTGTTATTGAAATAATAATTGAAATCCCATTGTCTGTGTGATCCACCGCACATTTCATTCATTATTTCAATTTGTTTAGTTTCATTCCATATATAGAAAAATGATGATTTGAACCCATACAAAACCAATTCATTATCATTATTCAAAATGGAACCTTCCAAAAACCCTCTGGATAATTTATTCTGGTGTATGATTGATAACTTATACTCTTCATTGATTCGCTGAATCTGGAAATAAAAATAAACACCATCTCTCACAGTCACAATACCATTAACTTCACCTTTTGTGGATTTTATTATTTTGATACTCGTTATGGTATCACCAGCTGATAATTTCTTGTATATGGAAGTCAAGTCACATACGTCCTCAGCTAAATTGTTCAAATCATACAAGCAGAAACTAACATACCTTGAACCGATAAGAACCCAATTATTAACAGGGTCAATCTCGAAACATGTGGATATGAAAGCTTGGTTCGGTTTGGTTAATTTAATGGTTTGCAACACCTGTAAATCATTGGATATTTGTCTTAATAAAAAAGGCACTTTTGGGTTAGGAGAATCTGTGAATATATATAATTTGTTGTTTGATTCATAAGTGAGGATATTTGTTATGTTTTTCCCATTTAAATGGCTTTCCAAGATTTCATTTCGGGTAATTAATTCACCTTTCTTGAATTTTAATAATAGTAAATCACCTGTTCTTGATGATAGTATGATTATATCTTGTTTAAAGAAACCGTTACAATACCCAAAATTTGAGAATTTTGAATCCTGGAAAAGGAAAATCCATCTTGTGAATTCTTGGAAAAGGAAAACTTTCCCCTGGGATGTGAGTATAATCAATCCAGATTCAATCTCAACAAACTGTTTGATTATTTCATTTTTATCCAATTTAACTTGCGTATCTTTTGTGATTTGATCAGCTGTATACGATATAGTCTTGTTAGTTGAGTTAGATGACAATAATAATGGAGATAAATCATGTAATCTGATTCTTCCATCTGCACCACCAGTGACAACTAGTCCCAAATCTTCATTATAATCACCGCACCAAACATGTTTCCCTAAATGAGGTTCCCAAACATCCAATAATTTCAATTCTTCTCCAGTTGTATTGTCGTATTGCCATATTCTAGTACTGCAATCCTCAGAACAACTCATCAAGAGGTTTTCATTGATAAACTCAAGATTCCATATTCTCGAGGTATGGCCCCATCCAGTAGCTAAATTTTCACCACTAGACATATCCCATACTTTAATAGATCTATCATCTGAACAGGATATGATTCTATCACCAGTGTTACTGATCTTCACGTTGAATATAGACCCTTCGTGGCCCAATAAGTTGTGGATGATTTTGCCAGAGTAGAGGTCCCATATGAGGATACCATCCATTACTGTTCCTGCAGCTATATAGATTTGATTTGGTGAGATTATTTTGATTGATCCACTGTACAAGATTGATAATTCTCCACAGTTGAATTTCTCAGATAACGATAATTTCTCGAAATATTCAGTGAGCTTGATGGAGTAGATGATGTTGTGTGCAGTAAGAATCAACAACTGTGTCTCATTTAAAAACTCTGAAGTTACAATCCATTCATTAATACTCTTTTCTTTAAAATCATCAAGATTATACTGGTACGTTCCTTTAAAACTAATTAATTTGGATAATTTCGTAACCAAGAATGACCTCCCACCACTTAGCACAACAGAATCACCAGTGTATGAAATATTATGGATCTTATTACGACTAAACATCTGTTGATTGAAAATTTCTTGACTGGTTTTAGTATCGTATATTTTCAATATTGGACCGTTCCCAATCAATATCAAGTTTGAGATGAATCTGATTGCAGTGACTGGACCATGATGCGTTAAAGGTGTTAATGTCCCCGACTTCATGGTGTGACCAGACATCTTTCTCACTTTAAAAAACTCAACAAAGTGCTGAGAGCAGATCTGATTTCTTCTCACTTTATGACCATACTGAAATAATTTTCAAAATATTTTATTTTGAGTTTAACACGAAAATTCGTGGTTGCAAATTTGTATCAATTTTCACTAATGATTTCTCTGTTCATTGTCAAAATTGAACAGTTATCCATGTGGAGATTATGCTTTACTTGATAGTTACAAGAGGCAAGTCGAATTTTGTTTTACCTGTTGTTCAAAATATTAATATTCAATATCTTCAATCGAGAAATTTATACCGCTGAAAATTACTTGATTTGGTAATAGTATGCTGCGCGAACCACTTTTGTGATCATTTCGCCATAGTTAACACATTAATTTCTCTTTCAAAAAGTCCGATGTAGTGTAACGGTTAGCACGGTTCGCTTTCAAATAAGGTTTAAAAACCCTTGAAGTGCCGAGCAGACCCGGGTTCGACTCCCGGCATCGGAAATAGTTTTCTTCTTTTTTAATTTCAATATTTTTGTAGATATCGTTTCTGGCTACCTGTTTGTGTTAAAAATGTGCAAATTGCACTGTTCCAGTTTGACGGCAGTTCGACTTCGAGGAATGATCGTTTTATATCGATATCGGCATCGTAAATGGAATAAAAAAGCTCTGAACTTCGGAGAGTGAAGTAGAAACGAGTTCCATTTTCTTCATTTCATTTAATTTAGAAGCTAGCTGGGGACCAAAATCGTCTGAGTTTCCATAGGTGACAGGTCCACCATCCTGGATACTCATAAGTTATACCTCCTCAAAAATGACTATTCTTATCCTCTTCCATAATTTATAATTATTTGACTAAAGTTCGACCGTGAGCTACGTCGGCATGTAGGAAACCACTCATTTCTTCTACAGCTACGTCTACTCAGAGTTATATCTAAATGGATCGATATACTAGTCAGTAGTTTGCAAAAAAACCTACAGAGTGTACAAATCATTTAATATAAATAGCTTATTGCATTTTTGTAAACCGAAAACAACCCTAAACAAATTTTTACCACTCTAAACATACATCTAATCTAAAAAACAAGGTAAGATAAACCAGAAATTATTACAGCCATCTAATCTCCAGTTCATCTAACCAGGGACAAAATCATAACAGAAAAACCATCAACTTTGATACCACACAATAAATAACCTGTAAATAATATGGGAATGATTATTTAATATATGGAATACTGCATTGATCAGATACAGTAATATACTGTGAACTCAACCAGCTGAGGAAGAATAAGTATCACCAAAAAGTAAACAATCTATAATTAGGTTATGACTTTCATAATCATAAGACGTATAATATTATAATTATGGCAGAGAATCCAACACTTGGAAACTCTGCGACTTAAAAAAATCAATTTCAGATTCCAATAACGGATCATGCGTCTTATTTATACTCGTCCAAGATCATTATGTCTGTTAAATTGCGTGTGAGTTTGTAATGCTAATGTCTTTGATCATCGTCTGTTCTTATCGGTCATTTTTCTCAGTTCATCATGATCTGGACTCGGGTCAGTGCGTTGATGAAACTTGACACTAGTGAATCAAACTACGTCAACGAGTTACAACTCAGGAGAGATTTGGTCTCATCACCGCTGATTGTACACATTGATGACAATCATAATTCTTATATTTCAACAATATAAAGCAATGTTTATTCTGAATATTTATTAAGTCTTTTTGCCCTTGAATTGTCTAAAAATAAAACAGATTCGATCGAACTCACTCATCAAGGTTCAAAGCAAGCGCACAAAACAATTGGTATTAATCCTGCAGATAAGTATATTTTTTGTCTGATAATAAGGTATACCTTAATTAATTATGATAAACTTAATTCAAATATTGCTACAGGTTACTTCAAACGACTCATATCTGATGAGACAAAAAGTGAAATTGTCTTGGTTGCCTCGAAACAATTTCAGTTTTATCAAAATGAATATTCAAACCTTCAAAGTTGAAGCTTGATCAATCTCATCATGTGAATGCATGATCATATTGCAGCCAATGTTCATCCACGAATTGATCTATGACATATTTCGAGATAGAACGCTAGCTGTCTAGCTGTTTCACGGCCAATCTTTATTATTGGATATATATATAATATGGTCGCCGTTAAGTTGAAGACTTCCTCGAGCATCGCAACTAGTCGCTCATAAGTCATAAGTAATTGCAAGAGAGTACTTGTTGTCGAACGTCGACAGATGAAGCTGGGCAACAAAAAAATCTCCTCATTAATTATATATTCAGGTAAATCAACCAACTTCCAATAAAAGTCAAACTAGAAAGTGGTTTAAGGTCACATTTAAGTCAAATATCTCTTTTATAAGCGTATAAGTTATATAACTATCCGTAATATGTATTATGGAGCGCCTTTGGGTATTGACGGAGATGACGAACGAATTCGGTGTAAGACATCAGAATCTTGCTCCATATGTGAATGATTAATGTTCTGTATCATCATTGGATGTTGTCTTCTACTGGCTAATCCACCATTCAGAACATCTCGAAGTCTGTTGAATCTGACCATAGTACATACTACATACAGCTAATTGATAGCTGAGATAGTCGTTTGAGGCGGCCTATATAGCTTGACTCTTGACTCAAAAGTTAACTTTGAGCTCGACCTCGTATATTTCAGGGTCTTCATTAATATAATCAGCGAATGGATTTTAATTTTCAACCATATTGGAGTTTGCTTTTCATAGTAATACTTTTAGTTTCAATATAGACTCTTGAATCTTGACGAACTGTCAATTGACTTCAAGGTATATATATACTGACCTGGAGGTTTCATTAATTATAACAATCTCTAAATATGACCTGATTTGTCTATTTTCTGTGTAACATGAAACCCAATCTAAATTCTAAAATCTTATCTAAAAGATAAGATTCAGCAATTAAAAGTAAACAAACAACTACAATAATATTATGAAACGATATGAAAATTATTAATTAATATCTAAAAAAAACCAGAATCCCAGATAAAACATGAAAAGATGAACTAAATTACAAGATTTTTTTGAAAAATGTCATTTGAAAACAATAAAATGCACAATTTTTCAAAAAAATTATAATAAAGCAGCAGCTAAAGCAGCGGCACCAGCGAAAGCACCAGCACCAAATTTAGCAGCAGAACCTTCATAAGCTGAGGTGATAACTGGAGCAGCACTTGATGAAGATGGAACAACAGTAGTATAAGTGGTTGGGATAGTACATTCACCAGTAATAGTTAAAGTAGTAGCAGCAGTGATGGTGATGGTTTCACTGTTTAAAGTTAAAGTGGTGGCTTCTGGACAGTATGTGGTGAAGTCAGTAACAACAATATCAGTGGTGATAGTAAGGGTTTCATTGGAGTAACCAGCTAAAGCAGTGGCAGCTAAAGATAAAGCGACAGCGACAGTTGAGAATTGCATTTTATAAGATTTGAAGTTGTTGATTGAAGATAAGCGAGTGAATATCGATGATAAATAAAAAGAAGAAAAGAGTTATTGTTTGATGGGAAAAAGAGTCCTTATATATATTTCCAGTTTATCTGAAATCTATAAAATTATTATAAATTTCCATGAAATTTCACTATTATTTCTATTCGAAAACAAACAAACAAAAGAAAAGCGTCCCGATCGGGAAGTTTGCGGACGAATCCGTACAGCAACCTGCCCAAAACAGATGATTCCCGCATAGTCATCTGCGTCATCTACCAGGTAACAACAATGTTACCACTATGGCTACAACTTCTTACAACCAGTTACATATAGTTAATTGTCATGGATACTCTATTCAATTTAATTCGATTATTGAAATTTCCCATTGTTGTGGTTGGCATTCAATTACCAGTTTCCGTTTTGGGTAATTCGGCATGCCGATTTTGTTGCTGAAGATTAATAGATTTCGTACTCTTTGAAGAATTGATGATAATTGTGAATTGGCCAGATTCAATGAAACAGAACTTAGAAGTCAGTACATATACGTGGATATTCACAAAAGACTAACTAATTAGACTTCTTTGAACCAAAATCAGAATACCAAAAAGCATTCAGGATCCAGGGACCATGAAATTTGAATAGTAAATAGTACCTATAGGCTATTAGCCTATTAATTAGTATTAATAAACATTACCGCCATGCTGAACCAAGAAAGAAAATATCTGCATGGTTTTTCATATATGATATACATATTACATAGTACGATATAATTTCTCAATGGCAATTGCCCAATGTGGCAATCATAATGCCCATTGCTGACTGGCAAGTTGCAAGTTGGAATTGCCAACTGCTAGTATACTAATATCAATTATAATTTATATCTGTATAATTTGGTAGCCAATATCTTATAAGTTATACTAAGCCTTCTTAACTTTTGTTCTCTGCAATTAATTATTTTTCGTCTCGCAAGAGTCACATTCCTAATACCTATTCCAAATTCCAATTGCAGCTGCAAGCCGTTGCAAGTTGCAACTTACAACTTACAACTTACAACTTACTAACAAGTTATAACCATCAATATCTGGGGAATTCAGATAATTATTAGTTGCTCCATGTTAATTTCCACATCATCATTTTGTTATTGTTTTCAATTTAATTACTTTTATCGCTGGTCAATGAAACAAGCTGTGAATAGGTAAAGTATCCACTGGTAGCTCGTGGCCCGTGGGTATCCAAATTCCATTAGTTGGCAAACGATAAAAATAATGGCAATTGTACGAAATTCGAATAACTATGGGTGAAGTGCTTCAGCTATTGTTTTAAAATAGTGATACGGCAGAATCATAAAATCTAGAATATAAAAGATTATGAGTAAAAGAATATTATAAGATTACCTGCCACTGATTTATTATTCATATATTGTAGCTGTCCGAATTAGGTGACTCAGAATTCCAGACTCGAGAGATTTCATATCTTAAAAATAAAGTGCTACAATATAATTATATAGCACTGCAATGGAATACCTATTATTAGATTTCAAATACCCTAATTAGCAGCAATATCAAATATATACACTCAGTCTCATGAAATTCACATGATACGGTACAAATGATCTTCTAATAATTTGGGAATAGATATGTTGAATCATTCACTCAATATTACTAGTCAAGATAATTGAGTCTCAATCTCCCTAACCACCTCACGGTAACTTTCTTGGATCATAGACAATTCATTGAAGCTCATTGCCATAACCATTCTCAAACAAGACTTGTTACTATTCTCAACTGGAACTTCTTCTCCAAAAAGAGTCTTCACTGTATTTGGTTCAACTCTTGAAAGTAAATCACTGAAAAACTCATCATAATCTCTTTTATTTCTCAAAACAACAACATCTGCTGCATCTTGATCAAAATTAACATAATCTTCATGTAATGGGAAACTTTCTTGGAAGAAATAATCATAAAATTGTAAATAAGCAGCTAAGAAACCAGTGGCAAATTGAAGATAATTGATATTGATTGTTATAAAATTCTCCCCGTATTCTGAATCATAAACTGAAATGAAATTCCCAAGCATATTAGCAGCTGAGAGACCAACCATGTGTTTATTCTTCTTGGAAATACATCTCCAAGGATATTCAAGGATTGATAAATTCTTGTTTGTAACAGCACCTTGATTGATCATAATATCTTTATCGTAATAGTAATTATCTATCAATTCTTCTCGATGTATTTTCAAAAACTTGTTTGTAGCATCTGAGAAAATGTACCAGATAAAACCCACTGGAATAATGTTGGTAAGAATAGTGACAAGACCAAACAACACAGTAAATAAATTGATATTTGGAATAATTAAATAAGACATTATTAATTTAATTTGATTTGATCAGTATTGAAGTTAAGCAGCTAGTTGATAATGAGGTCTTAAAAGTTAACGGTAACCTGCAGTATTATAATAGTGAAATTTTTTTTGATTTTTGAGTCTTTCAATTAAACCAAATATTCGGGAAAGGCAGATCTATGATTCAGGTTCACTTCGTAGATAAACTATATTCATACATGTTTGTGGTTCATTCATGATCAAATATGAGATTTCTGAGATTTTGAGGTAAGCCGCAGTTGCAGCGAATTATTACAAAGTCAAATTTGTGGTTAAAAGGGAACCAGAGATATTCACGATCGAATTCCTGAGTGAGCAAATTATAAAATGAGCTATAAGAGAGAGAAGGATCCGCAATATCTGAAAAGATATCAACTATCTGTAAACCTTTAATACAGGTTCCACGGACGAAATCAGAACGTTTCTTTTAGGAGGTTCATACTACCAACTAAATCACACTGGTACAGATACCGATCAACACTGCTGCATCTCTCTAGACAGATCTGAGCGTCCAGAAACTTTAGAGCATTTCTTTACCGACTGCCCTATTATTCAATCATTGAAAACAATGTTGATACTTCAACAATTACTAGGATTTTTGAATTACACCAATAGCCTAGAGGAATGGCTGCAAAACATCAATTCCTTGCTAACCTTTATCAAATACCAAATTTAAAAGAGCAAAAACTTTGAAGAAGACAGACCCACGACATTATTTATGAAAGGTTTGAAAACGAAATTCAAATAGTTAATTAATTTCAGATACAAAGTTCAGCGAATAGCTACCTGTAACCTGAAGTGAAACAATTGACTTAATATACTGGTGGTTGGAATTTGAAAAGACTTACTGATTGCACTCAAGTACCGTTCAAGGCAATCCTTTGCTAGTTATAATATATATATATATTCGACATGATCAAATTATAATTTATATATTAATTATATAATATTAAATATATTATTATAATAATATATATATATATCCAGTAGCTGATAAATTTACATATGAATCTCACTCCCTGCGTCATATTTGACTTTACATATCAAGAAAGTATTTAAATCTTAGAATAATTTGGAATACTAATTAAATTTATCTATCAAATCTGCCATCAACGATTAAGCAAACCGGAAATCCGAGGATAAACTCGACCTTTTAACTTGAAAATGTAACTTATTGCTAATGTTATTCTCCAACTATCAAAAATATATAAAAGTTAATTGTTAGAGTTAAGCTAAAATTCTGAGATGGTCTTAAAAGATGAAACGAATAATGGTAGTATAATATTGTAATTTATCAGTTTGTTGAAATGTAGTCTTGCGTATATTCCGGGGGACTAGAAAAATGAGAAAATTCTGGTTTACATATATATTACAGCATATTGGAGCCAGTACTTAATTCTCTTTATATAAATATATACACAAGATATATTTGATCATGGCTAGTATTTATGCTAGCTAGAGTCTTGGGCGATTTTTATAATATGATTTAATTACATGTATAATTAATTAATTAATAAATATGTCATGAATATCGTGGATTAATACATATTAATTAATTAATGTCGAAGCTTTTTCTTTTGAGTCTGGATCATCAAGACCACTATAATATGTACTGGGTCCTACGGATTAGGTAAGAAAGCATAAAGCTGGCCGACAAAGTCAATATTATAGGCCAACAGGATTAACTGTTTGTGAAAGTTAAAGTTCTCAATTTTTGATGATTTCAATTTTAATTGAAGACGAAAATTTGACTCCATTCGGTCACCAAATCTAATATAAGGGAGTGCCGGCCGATCAAATTATGATTTATATAGTTGTCACTATAATGATAATAACACAGTATATGAATATTTAATTAAAAAGCTGACCTACTTACTAATGACAAAAGTGCTGATTCCTACAATGATTCAAAAGTAAAAGCTGAACTTTTGCGTTGCTTTAAGATTTCAAGTTTCCACATGCTTGTATGCCGGATAAATTTGCAGCCATTTTTGTGGGAATCTTTTTAGTCCCATATTTTTCGAAAGGTCACATTAGACACAAAAAGAAAAAGGGCCTTCAAATTGTAAATCCAGGTTGCATTGCATTTGTTGTCGTAGTTGTGCAACGTGAGTAGATTCAAAGACTTGCAAGTAAAGCTAATAGGCATATTACAGCCCATGTACACAATTCTTTAACATTTCAGGTTTCTGGTCATGGATAGGCATGGGATGGAGTATAAAAGAGAGCTCAATTCCCCTTAATTTGAATCAGTTTATCTTCCTTAATTTATATCATATTAATATCAATTTTAACTTAAAGCTGCTCAAATATACAATTTGAGAAAGAATCAATATTTTTCAAAACGTTTCTAACAGTTCTGTCAACTTAACAATTATATAACAACTACGCATACCTTTTATTATACAAAATAACTGCTTAAATACAAGATGCCAACTATTTCAAAGATTTTAAACAACTGCGGACTCGCCGACAAAAACCGTCAACTAGCAAAGACAAGACATGTAATCAAATGCAAATTTATTGCTAAGGTATTATCAGAAGTACCATTCTTATATAGTGATCCATATACGGAAGATTTTTACTGGAGGAAAATCACCAGTGAATTAACAGAGAATGATCATTTAGAAGAGTTTATCACTGGACACAATAACTTCAAAGAGAGGAACGTATTTGGTTCAGTTGTCAATCATGTCAAATGGAATTTCTATAAGCTTATGAGACAAAATGATAAATCTGGTAATAACTCATTGGTTTGGAGTCATGAACCAGTTGAAAATTCTCCAAAACCTCTTGAGGAGGTTTTATTCAGACGAAAATCCGCTAGCAAGGATTATGAATACTTCTTACCGGAGGAAATCAAACGTATGATTTCTGAAGCTTTGATCGATCCTGAGACCAAAGAGGTCAAAAATTTTAACAAAACCAACCCATCTTGCGGTGAAGGGAAATCAGTTCTTTCCAGTTCTCATCTAGAGTCTAAACATGGAATCTTGTTCACTATGAGTGACTCCAACTACAGAACAACTTTCTTAAAGCTCAGAAATACTCAAATGAAATACGATTTCGTCGAGTCCTTATCGAGAATCAATATCACCAGCAAGTATATACCAATTTACATAAAGGTTAATGATGGGAAACCTTTCGATGAAGTTATCATTGATTACACTCATTTGCAGCCATTATTGAAACAAAAAGCCAATAGTGTGCTCGCTGAAATCCCAATCTTAGCTAAGAGATTGACTGTTGATGTCGAGTACTTGAAAACTAAGAAAAATTTCAGTGACGAAAAAATCATGAGAAGATTTTCCGTTATTGATCATTTGGACAGATGTAACTTTGCTTTAGAAGCAGATATTGGTCTTTATTGATTGTTTTATTCTGTTTTTAATATATCTTTTATTACTGATATACTCTTTGTACCAAAATATAACATAGATTTGTAATCTAGTACGTAAGTATAATGGTAAAATTACGTAATACAAGTTTTCGTTTCTCAGTATCCGTAAGTTGCATAAACAATTAAACAGAGATTTTATATTCATCATAATACACAAACTTGGTTGTGTTAGAACTAAGGCATAATGAGCTTTAGTGTTGAAGGCCACTTCAAATTTAGTCCACAGTTGAAAAATCTCTCAATAAATCAACAACCTGCCAAAAATAGTGTATTTTTTGAAATCCCAACTGAGATACTTAGTGAGATATTTTTCCATTTAGACATAAGACTGTTACAACCATTTCTTGATCATCCAGCAACCTCCAAGGCAGCTAAAAGCAGATTATACAAGTCTATTAATGTGCTCCCATCTGATAGAGTGATCAAAAATAGACGAAGTTTGCTCTTTCGTGAGTATAGTCATTATGAGATACTGTGTGAAAAACTTCCCAGGCTTTTGAATACTAAAATCATATCTCAGCATGTGAGGAGCATGCTATATGAGTGCAGTGACTGGCACAGTATTTTACGTTTCCAATATTTGATGAAGACTCACTCAAAATGGCTCGCAAACTCAAACGTTACTATCGAATTAGTGATTGATATGTGTACGCCAATGTTTGTGCGTCAAAACGGCACATTGCCCGTATGGAATCCTCTCATGTATGATGACTTCCAATCCGTGCTCAGTCTCAAGAATGTGAAAGTGTTAAAAGTATCAAGAATGGGAACATCATTTCCGTATGAAGGCGATAGTCCTCCGATAGCATTTCCCTCCAATATTTCCAAAATATATTATGCTGGTGAAACTGATACTACTAAAATGCAAAAAATGATTTTCAATCCCTCTTTAACTAATTTGAGCTTTGAAGGTTCTGTTTTATTGGATAGATTGTCGGTTATCAAGAACTTGAAATGGTTAAATATCTCAAAGTCTGTTATACCCGCTGATACTGATTTTGGAGTTTTAAAGGAATTGGTGAATTTAGAAACGATATTTTTGAAAGAGGTCGAATTCAAAGAAGTTGTTAAATTAAACTTTTCAAGTTTAGTTTCATTGTCCAGATTGTCCTTGTCTTCTTGTAAAATCACCAATAATACAATATCAACTTTGAGGACACCAAATGGGTTGAAAAGTTTATCGTTAAATAACAATGGTCTTGGAAGCATGGATCTCTCGCAAGTTCTCATAAATAATAGTGATATGGAATTTTTACAATTAATTGGTAATAATTTGAAAACTTTGCCATTAAAACTACCAGTTGGTTTAGTGGAGTTGGATTTAGGTATCAATGATCTATGTGGATTAGATATCGCACATCTTTTGAGACTAAAATCCCTTAATCTTTTCAGAGGGTATAAAAGTGATACCAAATCAATAAGCAGCAAAATTATTTTACCTGCTCAAATGGCGCATCTTGATCCAAGTCCAAATCTATTAAAAGTGGCTATTAATCCCTTAGATTGGCCAGATGATTTCTTTAGATTTTATGAGACTAAATATAAGAAAGCTCATAATATATCAAGCTGATCAATTGATTTTTCTCTTTAGTTGAATTTTGTATGATATAGAAGTTTATTTTCAGGAAATTTGCAAGTAGCTGTCTGAACCCCATATTTTTCTTGTTACTAAGTACACTACACTTCCTTGAGATCTTAACATGGATATGATCATGAAAAGTCATAACGACTTAAACTCAAAGCCATTGATAACTATGCGACTCTATAAAATCTTAATCATACCTGAAACATACGAATAAAAGTGAGCAGTACTTGTGGGATAATCATCTGCCGAAACTCTGATAAAGCTGCAAGCCTCAAGGCTTGATTTATGTCTTCGATGGCCATACATTGTACTTCAGAGCTCTGGGGGAGAATATTACGAACCATGGAGATGCATATAATCTTAATATGTGTATATATATTTATTTCTCACATAAGCCCTTTTAAATTTCAACTGATAATTCCGAAGATGCTTGATACTTAATTAATAAATAAAAGCAGCGAGAAGTAAATATTAGAGTTATTCTCTTGGATCTTAAGTCTCGATATAAGTTGAGTCTCAGCTGTTGCAGCTTTTGTCATTTCTATAATTTTGGTCTATCCGCACCTAGAGGCTACCGCTACCGTGTGGCTAGAGGTTATAACTTAGAGGATCTCAAGGGAATGTTCTATAATCCCTAAACAAAATATATCAAAGTATGGTATTGCATCAGTTAGATAGACCGATTTGTAATTCAATTTAGATTTGAGCCGCTTTGATTCATGTCCTGATAATGCTCGTAACCCGATATTCTGTCTTGCATTTCGGTTCAAGAAGAGCCGAAACTAGTTTGACAGAGGATTTCATAATCGACAGCTCCAAAGAAGGAATTAACTAACACACCTAAACAGGTAATTTGTAACAGTGAATACGCTGTGTATCAGCAATAACAACCTTCGGAAGAGCTGCAATTCAAGTTTTTGAGCACAACATGTACGTTATAATCAGAAAAATAATTGGAATTTGGTCTACTGCAACAAGCGGCATGGTCTCTGGAAAGTGTAACGACGTATTAGACATGAATATCAATTAAAGTTGCCGAATTATAGTGCTATATATCATTGAAGAGCTCGCGTTGATTTAATCGATCTTGTTATGATAGTTTCAGCTTTCAAGGCAATTACAACTTTTTCAAAAACCTTCTTGTGCTAATTCACTTACAACTACAAAAGTCAAGACTATCTCAAGCTTTATATTAATAGTATGTCGGAAACCATGGTTCATCACGTTAATGTACATTGTTTAAACGTCATACTGTCCAAAATTTGCTCTCTACTCAGCTTTGTCATCATAGTTATAAAAATCGTATTAGTTACTAGCAACTACTAAATCATGCGTTGTTCTTCCCTCTTATATGTTCTTCAATTATGATGAAATGAAGGAATCAGAAGAAGAAGCATGTCTCCATAATAATAAATACAGCTCATGTTGAGAAATACGTAACCTTTAATAATAATAGCCAATTATTCATTTCGCAAATTTCGTCTTCGTAGGCTTCCAGAAGACTTAATGAACGAAATGTTTTATTATCGAATATCCGGCCTAGAAAGTCTTTACTTGCAGCCCTATAATCTCTCACTCAAAAGATGAATGGTTATATATAGCAGTTAATTATTAAATTACGTTATCCCAAATTAATTGAAACTAAGTTGAATTTGGATCTTCGATCAATTAGACATATCCTTTCGCAAATAAATATGGGAAGAGCAAAAATATTCTCGGTGATCATAGATCCTATAATGGAGATTAGGAAACTAATTGTCGTATCCGAGAGTAAAAATGTTTCTATTTGGTCGCATCTTTCACAGTTGAGTAATTATACAAAGTAAAAACGTCAGGTGCAATCAGATTATGAATATACAATCAAATATTTGTTGGTACATATATATTGCCTTGGACGTAAACAAGTGTATTTATAATGAAAATTTTACATTTGTGGATATCTTCAAAATCATAGACACGTAAAATACAAATAAATGTATTGAGATTAGAGCGACTCAACTAGTGATCCCTCCCAAATAGTATGAATACCAAATACTGGAATCTCAAAGAGTTTCAATTTATCTGTCTTTTACGTATCTATGAATTTGAAAAAATCCACAAATGTAAAATTTTCATTATCGAGCCTTGGATGGAAAGTGATCAGTGCAGAAGCTTTATGATTGAAGTTATTCCGATATATATGATTGATCCAAATTCAGTAAATTATTATATACATTGTTCATTATTCGTGGAGATATGACAGATATTCATTTAGACATGCACCAAATTATCGCACGTCATCACCGTTCAATGAACTTAATATATATGGATCGCAATTTCTGAAAGTATAGAATTATCAGATCTAAATATTACTTTATATATTGGCTCTAGCCACTGGGTAGTGAGATGTACCAAAGGTGTGGAGTCAGGACTCGGGACTGTGAACTGAGATAAATGGAAACCAATATGTTTTAACAGACTTTAATCTCTTATATGCCGGATAATTTGCAACCATTTTTGTGAATCAAGATTTTGACTGCATGTTGCAACTTGCAACTGGATGAATTAATACAGACATAGACTCTGTATCTCTGCGCCAAGCTACTTTATGCTGTTGTTCTATGTTGTTATATATCCATGTTGTCATAGTCCTGGAAACTGCGCTGTGGATTCAAATACTTTCAATTAAATTTAGTTGATAGGTAGCAAGAGTTGAAAAGGTACCCATTAATCCATGACATCCGGAGGATGAAAGAAACCCAGATTACTAGGTACAAAACTAGTCCCTTTCCGGAGAAAGTCACGATGTCTACAATATAATACTAGCTAATTAAATATAATATATTTAATTTATTGCTCCTGCATAACTCGAATATTATAGCATATCCTAATTATATCTATATAATATATATGTACGTCAATAATATGTGATTATATGAATTATATTATAAGCAAAACAGTATAACTTAGGCTTTACAGCTAGAATAATTATGAAGTCAATCATCTAACAACACAGGAATTAACACAGATCCTTGCTTCATCAATTGACGATAATATCAGTCTGTCATTAAAACATTATGAACATCCAATCAAGCTCACAGATGAAATCATCGAAAATGCCTTTCAAATAACATCCGCTTGCTGGAAACACAAGAACCTTCTTAGAGACCAAGACCTACTTTCAATCAACACACCCGAAGATTTCAACAAACTGATTCGTTTACAGCGAAGTATTGATGTGATTAGACAAAGCAGTTACTTTCAAGTGCTCCAGATCTTCTCCAACATAAAAGATGATGCCCTTGCCCTATTTATGGCTCAAGGAACTCACAAGAACATCTGTTTTCAACCAAGAATAAAATCTATTTTTGGGAGATAATAGCACTATCATCCAACCAGCACTCGCCGCCTTCCAAACTGTTAAACAAGAGCAGGTGTTGATTAATCCAACCATAACTGAAAACGGAATCAACATAAAAGAAATTACAACTTTTCAAAGACAAACCCCACCCACCCACCTCCACGGGCTTGTAATACAAATCATGAAGGTGCCCAATCCACCTCAAAGCTTCATTTGGATTTGACTAACTGGACATCCAATAAAGATATACTGATTTCCACAATATCCACGGTATACCGCCTAGAAACCACATACCATTCAAAGCTCCTTTCACACTTAGGAACTCAACCAAGTCCAAGATATCGCCCTCAGAGCGTAATTACCGAACAGAAAATGAATTGTGCAAGAAGTGTCCTTAACTACCTTACTATGGAACGTATCCATTTCCTCATATTCAGGTATCCTGGTAATACTTTAGTTGACAAAGGGCGTAACTTCATCTTCCCTTTTCCAGGTTTCTTGGCCCAGTGCCAAGTGGTAGCCTTTCAAAGGATTTTCTCCATGCAACATGGGATAAATGGGTCGCGCTTGTAATAAGCGAAGTTCCAATATATCTCTGTTTCAACTTCAGGCGTTTGTTCTTTATCAATATCCATATTGTCAGAACGTTGAAACTTGATTATTTGAACGCATTTCGAATTGGTTGTCTTCGTCATTTTCATCAAGGCTAACTATTGGACTTAAGTTGGCGGTGATATTGGTGGTAGCTAATTAAAGCATCTGGCAAGCTGCTTTCCGAGTCAGAAGAAACTGCGATTTTTGGCATTGTTAAAAAATGGATTGGATGGATTTGTTTTCAAAAAAGTATATTTATTGTTAGGACTGCAGGTTGAGGATGCGTCCAAGTTATGTGTGAATATAGAAAGTATTGAGATCTTGCGATATTGCCTTATCAAAATACTACTTTAATTATTCAAGTTGTATCTTTCTTTATAATATTCTTGAAAGGAGAGGACTCTTTATATATTATTCTCTTTTCTCCTATCTTATGCTGAATGATCACTGCTGGATTGCGTTATTGCTGTTGCTGTTGAAAAGTCTAGAACATTGTGTTTGTCCTTGTTTTGTCAACACTAAACAGGTATATAACTTATAGCTACTGCAAGTCCTTTCCCAAGTATAATAGAGAGAAACTTGTTTCTATTTCCTAATTAGGAAGTCATAATCATTAGGATATTATGCCTAACAGCGGCTATTGGTAAGCATATAAGAAACGATTACATAATATACATAATTTATTTTATTTCTCCAGATAAACTCAAATGTATATTGCAAGTTGCAACGCTTTAATAATGTGGACTGAAAGGTAGCTTATCAGAAGTTTTCAACACATCAAATGTAACAAGACAAAGGTATAATGAGTGGAAATATTATCGGTACCGTCAACCCGACAGAGGAAAATCTCTCCATCAAAGAGGAGCCAATTAAAACCAGCGTATTCTTCAAGATCCCAACAGAAATACTTAATAATATATTTTGGCATTTAGATTTGAACCAATTGCAACCCTTTATTGATCATTCAGCAACCTATGAGGCAGCTAAAACTAGATTGTACAGATCTATCCATGTTCTCCCATATAGCAGAGCAATTAAAAGTAAAGAAACGTTGTTATTTCGTGACTATAATCATTATTCCATACTATGTGAAAAACTTCCCCGGCTCTTAAATACGAAAATCGTATCCCAATACATTCAAAATTTGGTTTATGAGTGCAGTGAGTCGCACAGTATTTTACGATTCTTATATTTGATCAAGAAGCACTCAAAATGGTTTGCCAACTCAAATGCTACCGTTGAACTAGTCATTAACATGTGTACACCATTGCTTCCGCCTTCTGATCCTTTGGCAAGACAGTGGAATCCGCTTAGGTTTGATGAATTCGCTGAAATGCTAAAGCTCAAAAATGTCAAGGTCTTAAGAGTATCAAGAATGGGGACGATGTTTCCAGATACGAGGGTCGGGAGGACGATCAAGTTTCCTTCGAGTATTTCTGTGATAGATTATTGTGGTGAAAGTATGACTACTAGAATGGAAGATATGATATTCGCTTCTTCGTTGACTCATTTGAAGTTCCAAGGCTCAGTGTTATTGGATAACTTGAGATCTACTACGAACTTGAAACTGTTGAATATCTCAAAGTCTGTTATACCAGCTGGTACTGATTTTGCAATCTTGAAAGAATTGGTGAATTTAGACATGTTAGTTTTAAAAGAGGTGGAGTTTAAACAGATTGTCAAGTTGAACTTTGCAAGTTTAAGTTCGTTGTCCAGTTTATCTTTGTCTTCTTGTAAAGTCACCAGCAAGACTATGTCGACTTTAAGGGTGCCACAATGATTGAAAAGTCTCTCTTTGAATTACAGCGATCTTGGAAGAATGAGTCTCTCCAAAATTATCATTGATATGGAATGTTTACAGTTGATTGGTAATATATTGAGAACTTTGCTGTTAAATCTACCTGTTAGTTTAAAAAAATTGGATTTGAGCGTCAATAATCTCTCTGGGTTGCCAATTGCCCATCTCATAAAACTAGAATCACTTAATCTTATGAAAGGATATAAAGATGATGTATTTCCAAACAATAGAATTATTTTGCCACCTCAAATGGCACATCTCATACCAAAACCAACAATATTGAAAGTGGAAGTCGATCCTATTGATTGGCCGGATGATTTCTTGAAACTTTATGAAACCAGATACAATACAGACCACGCCATTTAGTTGGTCCCCAATTATTACTTGTCTACGCGCTTTCATCTGACCCTCAGAAAAATATATGTTATATATATATATATATATATATATATATATATAACTCGTTTGTTAATTTCCTACGTGAATTTTATATTGCATATATATAAAATTTTGTTTGCAAAATCAACTTAAGCCTGTAGACGTTGCCAGTTATAGTACGTTATAGTTGTGACGAATATAATAAAGCGTACTGCAGTGGCATATATTAAATATTATAACTTTCAATTGCTTAACACATGTATTGATCATCTGATGAAAGATTTATACAATGCCCCTCTTTAAGCATTCAATATTAGTAGCTGAAGCTCGATACATATGTATAATTAGGGTCCTAAAAATCGAGATGTTTTATATATACTTTAAACATTTTGCAGCCATTTTAACTCTAAGTCTAACTCTCAATTGTAACTTTGAGGCGGATTGAAAAGTTATCAAAAACAACATGCGATAAGTTAGAAAAAAAGAAAATTGGACCGGTATTAGCCTCGGTCGGATACGGATATCAAAGCGAAAAAAGCGTCAACTTAGTAAATATTTTCTAATCCTGTCCAGCATCAATGAATAGGAAAATGCCTTAACACAAGACATTGGACCACTGGTGAACTGCTTGATAATTTATATATGTGCTAGATTCAATTAAATTGAATAGATATTTATTATTCGTGCATCACTCAATGGGGGTACTGGCTGCGGCCATGCTCTAGAACGCTCGAAACTAAATTAGAAATCCGAACTTTCCCGAATCATTCCGAAACTGGAAACTTGTCGGATTTTAAAACCTCCAATTAAACTTTGAATATTTGATTACTCTTCATAAAAATTGGTTACAAGATCCTGAAAACCAAATATTTTAACACTCAAATTTAGCCGCTGAGAGTTTTTTTTTTGTTAAGGATTTATTGAACGTACACGTTGACTGAAAGCGTTGATTATAGAGAAGAGAACAACAACAACAACTGTTTCCCCAAGTTTATTGAAAACTGAAAATTGTTTTAAAGATGTTTAAATTCAAACCAAAACCATCTTTTTTCGATAGTTCATACCCATATCTTAATCAATATCACTCTTTGACAAAACAGAAGGTTACTACCTCTAATTTCTTATTCATCCATCCAGCACAATCAAACAACTTATATTTCAATGACAACAACAAGAAACAACAATATCATACTACAGCTCCTCGTCATAATATCTTGAATATTCACTCACTTACTGCGGTTGAAGAAAATTTAGCTGAAAAAATTGATTTATTAGAAGAATTCAACTCCAAATTCAAAATAAAATCAAACGTTGAATTAAAGAAAGTTATAGAAGATATAAATTCAAATTATAAATTAAATGTTAAGAATACTGAAAAATCAAAAAGTCCAAACCCCGAAAAGAAATATGACTCAAAGTATGAAATAAAATTCGATAGAAAGTCTGAAACACAAGCAAACAACAATGTTTCTAAAATAGTTGAACAGGCCGGTAAATTCATAAAAAATACAGCAAATGCTGACCGCTCTTTGGACTTTTTGAAGATTGATGAAAATGATTTGAGCGTTTTAGATTCAGTCTCAAAATCTGATGAATGTGATGAATTTTTCAAGTCTCACTGGGCTGTGATCAAAGACTTGATTCAGCAGAAACAATTTAACAAGGTTTTAGCCATATACCAATCATTGCAAAGAAATCAATATGACTCAAAAATGGATATTGAATTGTTTAATATTTTGCTTAAATCTATCAGCGCAAGAACTATAAAGGAGTCCATTGAGGAAAAATTGACCAATTATCTTAATGTATACAAAAACTTACTAGATGTGAGAATTAGACCAAATACTACTACATACAATATCATATTATACAACTTGTTCAAATATTCAATAGAGTCTTTTAAGTTGAATGAAGAATTGGCTTCATCATTTTATCAAATCGGGTTAGACATTTTCCATTCGGTCAAAATCAAAGATCCTGAAGTTTTAGGTAAACTCTTAGTTTGTATGAATCTTTATCCAGCTTCGACGTCATTGGAACAATTCAGAAATATCAAACTGATTTGTCAAGATTCTAATGTGAAAAATTCTGAAATTTATAACATTTGCTTATTGAATTTTGCAAAATTTTATAGAGATGCAGACTTATTAACTGCATATTTTGAAAATTGTATAAAACCTGGATCAGAATTACAATCAAATGAAAATTTAAATTCAATTGCTATTGAATCACTTATAGTCAATAATAAATTCAAATTAGCTGTTGAGTTATTGGATTCTTTGGTAGCGAACGTTAAAAAAACCAATGGCAATGAAGAAATCATCGCCAACTATTTGATTCATTTTGTAAATGGTTTGGTTGAAATCAATGATCTTGGTATGGCTTGGGAAATTTTGCATAATTTACAGTCAAAATTTTTGAAAGATGCCAGTTTAACTACTTCAATCATATATGAGAAATTATGCGTGAAATACTGTTTAGATGGGAACATTGAAAAGGCCTCTGAAATATGGAACTTCTTTCAAGCTAAGGAATTTAGAAATAAAAAAATTGATTGGAACAATGATATTCAGTTAGTCAAGCATTTAAGTTTTTGGAAATCAATCGATAGTGACTCAGTCTTGCTACAAAGTGCTATAAATGCTGACAATAAAGCAATGGTATTCAAAGTTTTGAAGAAAATCTTAGTATTTGAGAAAAAAATTGACTTAAGTGTTCTTGATTCGTTGATAGTATATATTGGAAAAATTGATCAAAATGAACTCATTACAAAAATTATCATATCACAATCAATACATCACGAAAACCACAACAATTATCTTTCAGCAATTATCACCTCTATTCCAGCGACATGTTTGAAGCATTTCTATAATATCAAGATCATGAGGGATTGTTTTACGAATTTCAATTTACTCACTGATGATATTGGCGCTTTATTGAAACTTAGTGGAATTGAATTTGATGGTACCGTTCCAAGAATCAATCTATTGGCGTCAGTCATAAAAGAATTTCACTCTCTGGAATATATCAGTATTGAATTACCAGATGAACATAAGAAATTGAAAAACTTAGTAGAGAATAAATTCGGACTGCTAGTCAAACAGTACAATCAATTCAGACTTTCAAAATATGTTCCAACAGATATGTATGATTGTTGTGCATTATTGAATATACCAAATGAGTTTAAACAAGGTTTAGGTTATGATAGAAATTGGGATATAGAATATGAAATTGATTTGGTGAGCACAATTAAAACACTTCTTGACGCACCTTTGTTACAAGATGCTAAAATTGCTTTGAAAGCATTCAGTGATCATTTCAATAGTTTGGTTGGTAGAAAGTTCAAATTCACCGTTGATACTTGGAAGTTGATTTCTGGTACTGACCTTATTGAGCCAATGCCAATCTGGTTAGATTCAATTGCATTATTACCAAAAGAAGACATCATTAGTACATTGATTGTGTTTTCCAAAAACGAGAAGACATCATCTGGATTCGTCAATAGATCATTACAAATCATTATCGAAAATGAGTTGAATGTTTCCGTTCCACTTAATCGTTTAGTTATAGCTGACACGGACATCGTGTTGAATTATCTCAATTTCCTTCATAATTCTTTCGCTGGCGTTGAAGAGAAATCTTTGGCGGTGGGTTATTCTGAACTTTTAATGAATGAAAAAAAATTCAAGTCTATAACTGAGTTGTCCGAACTCGATATTCCTGTTGAGCATTTATTAAAAAGTTATTTGGAGCTCAAAGATTATTTATCATTTAGAAAAATGATGAGTAGAATCGATACAGCTGACATTGAAATTGGTACTTTCAATATACTTTTAGATTATTGCATTAGAACCAACAGTTCAGAAAGAATTTCAGCGTTGACTAATGCTATCGACTCAAAATATACAGAAGCAACGGGCCATATAAAAGCCACACATGAAACTGATAGATTGTTATCATTTGCTAGATTGATGGGCCATAAATCGTTAATGGTCTCATTGGATAAATCCATGCCTTTGGAAGAGTTGAGTAATAACTTATTATGCTCAAATTTCAAAGACCAAGTTGCAGCCATTTCTCAGTTGAGGATTGATGAAAGAAAGTTAATTACTCAACATCTCAAGAACTTGGTGTTGCTCGTTGATTATGAATGCTTAAGGAGAGAAGCAGTTTCAAGCAAGTTACATGACGTTATAAAATTATTCAAATTATACAGAGGTTCTTTGGAATACGAAAATTTTCTAGATATATTGAAAATCTTGACTTATACATCACCCAATAACTTGAATGTTTTATGGGATCAATTCACTGCTCGTGAGGAATTATCATCTGAGATGAATTTCTTTTTCTGTCCCGTTTCTTTGGAATCTTTCGAAAGAGTGAAAATATTTTCATGGTTTTATTCATTATGGAGATTCAATCATGATGAACCCAATATTGAAAGGTGCAAAAAATTTATAGATATAGATATTTGTGATGAGCTCACATATTCAGATATCATCAGATTTCAATGATTGTTAGCTTCATTGTCATCGTCATAATCAAGTCATGCATTTTTCATTTTTTATTTTTGCTTATAGGGAAGCACAAGATTATTATTTATTCAAACGACATTTTTATTTATTATTTATTAAAGGCATCAAAAACGTTCATTCAAATTATATTGCAAGTTGAAACAATAGAAAATTTACTCAAAAGGAAAAAAAATAGAGACGAAACTAATTATTAATGTGTATTTATGATTATTTATTTGTAGATAGCCCACAGTTTAGTAATGTAGATATACTTTTATATTAATTTAGACATTTCAATGGCCAATCTCAAATCCTCTTCTTCCTGATCGAAAGCAAGTGTCTTGTTAGTGTTGTCATTGTCACTTATTGCCAAAGCCAACATAGTCTCTTCATCCAAATCTCCATTGTATTCATCCACCAATCTTTGTGTTTTAGCAGACTCATGTTCTCTATATTCAAACTCTTGAAGCTCTTCATGTATTTGTTTTGATTTTTTCTTTTTATTTGCAACGATTATAGCTTTCTTCGTACTCTTTGAAGTTTTTCCTTCTGCAATCTGAAAATATTGGACAGTATTATGGTTAGCAACAACCCCGGCTGGTTCACGTAAATCTTCACTAAGCGACAATACACTTGTTCTTGCAATAAAATTATGCGATAAACTTTTTGGAGCACGGATGAAAAATTTCTTTAGCGCAGAGCCAGAAAAGATATTGAAAATTTTGACGTACTCAGAGTTTACTACCATCACTAGATAGCAAGCGTTAATTTGAAACGTGAATCTACTCAAATCAATTCCCAGCAGCTGACTCAAACTTAATTTGGCTTGAGGAACGATTTTGGGTTGATAATTGTTTCTAACATTCCAGATGATGATTTCCCCATTGTTCAATATATTGGCATACATTAATCCATCACTTCCAGCTATTGAGTCATCCTGATCCTTCATTGAGTTGTTCCCCATGGCTCTGGAAAAAGTGGAACAGTTGTCAGGTAAAGTTAATCTAGAAATATTTCCAAATCTTCCCTCAGAAAAACTGATATTGAGAATATCATTTTTATGAGAAATTATTATATTCTCACCACCAAAATCTATATCAATGAACAGGTGATCTTGAATGCTTTCAAAATCGGTTAATGTTTCAATTCCCAATTCAAGATTAGTGTCAATTGTTTTAATTTCATAATTGTTTCTAATATCAATAATTGAAATCTTACTATGTGAATCAAAGCATACAATTTTCTTTTTGAAATCTGAAGCAATCTTAATGATAGGACTGTTGGGAAGATGAATCTCCCTGAGAATCTTTCCCAAACTGATTGAATCCCAAAGGAATATCTGACCGTCTAAACCACCAGAGACTATACCGAAATTCTCTTTACTAGATAAACTGCTAATATCAACAGATGTCACTATTGAATCATGAGATTTATCAAAAGATACGAGCGGTGCCTGAAGCTGTTTAGTGATCAACGTTTTGCCATAAATCTTCCCATCGTATGAGCCAAAGACAAGAAGTTTTGATGTGATTTTATAAGTAGACGTTTGAGAAGGCGACAAAACCGAGTAATGACGCTCATGTTTACCAGTTTTAATGAAACTTGTAGCAAGATTACCACTGAGGATGGAAAAAGTTATCAATAAACCAGATCTGAAATCAGGAATAACATCTGTAATGAACAAGTTATCCAAACGGTAGGTTGTACAGCTTGAGCTTTTTGATCTCCAAATACTTCTGATATTTTCTCTCGATGCAAATTCCTTTCTCCATGACTTACTTCTACTCACAGAAGGGAGATGATAACCTGATTTGAATCTCTTTTTGAATGCCTCTTTCCAGGCTTGACTATCGTTCATGATTCTATTCCATTTCCGACAAACCTGATCTATAGTGCTCAACGAGCCATAATCTAAATATGAGAATATACTAATTAGTAATTCTGTTGGTAACTCAGTAATCGGGATCATCTTGCGAGAGTTTCGAAGGTTTGGGGCTTGAATCTCAGCTGATTCTGGAGCAATTGAGCCATATTGAAGTGTATTACCTAAGTTATCTATTGGCGTATTATCTGTACCTAAATCTAAATTTGTATTGAGAATGTTCTTTTGATCTTCAATATTCATATGGCTTTCAATTGAGGATGACTCAGTGCAGATTTTTCTTCGTAAGCTTTGACTTTGTTTAAGCAGATTTTAACTCTCCGATTAAGTATCTTGACTAAATGGGGAGTGCAATATTTGTTTATCTTTTGTCAAATATTTGTGATAATTCTGAATATATTTTTGCTTCACAATTTATAAACTCAGAAAGAAATAAATTTTAGAAGAGAAATCGATATCGGAAAAGGGCTTCGAACCCAGTGTATTTTTTTTTTTTTTTTTTTTTTAATTTCTAATTTCTAATTTTTATTTAAAATTTTATATACAAATTTGTAATTTTATATTTATTTGAATCAAAATAGTTTAGAAAACGAAAACTTGATCGGAGGCTTTGGAGGGCATGACGGCTTTATCCCAGCCCAACTCGGAAGCTGATTTGATGACAGATTTATTCATAGCTGGAGGACCACAAATATATAACTTATTCTCCGAAGATGGACTTGGTAAATATTTTTCAATCATTTCTTTTGTAACGTAACCAGTTTCTCCAGCCCAACCAGCTGGTGGATTGGTAACTGTATAATAAACGTTGAAAAATGGATATTGACTAGCTAATTCGTCAATTTCTTCTTTCAATAAAATATCTTGAGTGGTTTCGTTGGCGAATATCAAAGTGATCTTAGTCAAATCTTCTGGAGTTGTAACAATGCTGGTTATGACTTGCAAGATTGGAGTGATACCAGAACCACCTGCAATTAAACCAATTTCTTTGGCATTGTTTCTCTTATAGTTCAATCTTCCAACTGGACCTCTGAACTTAGCCGTTTGACCTTCCCTCAAATGAGCGAAATATTTAGAAACCTTCCCATTTGGATAAGATTTAACCAAAATATCAAAAAATCCAGCATCAAATTGAGAGCTGATTGGAGAGTAGTATCTCACTTCATCTTTACCATCAAGAGTGACACAACAAGCCAAATGATGACCAATTGGAATATTCAAGATCTCATCGTCTCTATGTAACTTGAATCTGTAAATGGCCGAGTTTTTGCTGACAAGAGTCTTATCAATCAACTCGAAATTCTTCCATTTAACATCATGGATGGAGTTACGTCTCAAGTAAGCCTCAAGAAATCTAAAACCCAAAAAGACCGCTAAAACACCAACAGTATATGGAATATAATCTAAACGGAATAACGAAACACCAAATATGATTAAACCACAAGGAATGTAAATACCATGTAATGGTTCCTTCAATAAGTATGATGTATCGGACATCTTTGGACAAAAAAGAGCGGACTTGAAGTGATTAAGAGAGAGTTCTTTCCTTCTCAAACGTTTCTGTTTCTGTTACTGTATTTCAGTATTTGTTGAATTACTTTCTGCACATGATTTTTCACATAATTTATTATGTGGGCATTCCGAAATATACACGGGTCCGTGTAAAGATCAGAATATTGTATATAGCAGTATTTTCTATGTAAATCATCTTTCCTACAATTGGGAGTAAATTAATTACTAAATTATATTAATTTCTTGACCAGCATATCACAAAAACAAAGACAACAACAAAAAGGTATCCGGGAATTCAAAAGAGATAAGTTTTAATATTAATATTCTTCTTCTTCATCTGGGAATGAATCAGTTCCAACTTCAATATAATCTCTTTCTAAAGCAGCTAAATCTTCTCTAGCTTCTGTGAATTCACCTTCTTCCATACCTTCACCAACATACCAATGAACGAAAGCTCTCTTGCTGTACATCAAGTCGAATTTTCTATCAATTCTTCTCCATGCTTCAGCAATAGCAGTTGTGTTTGATAACATACAAACTGCTCTACTAGCTTGAGCTAAATCTGAATTTGGTGTTGAAGAAGGTGGTTGGTAACAGATACCAATCTTGAAACCTGTTGGACACCAATCGACCAACTGAACGGATTTCTTGGATTTGATCTTGGAGACGGAGTTTTGAACATCACGGGTAACAACATCACCACGGTATAAAAGACATGTAGCCATATATTTACCTTGTCTTGGATCACATTTAACCATTTGGTTACCTGGTTCAAAACATGATTCGGTGATTTCAGCAACTGAGGAAGCCTCATGCTTGGCTCTGTTCTTGGAGAAAACTGGAGCATAAGAAACTAATGGGAAATGAATTCTTGGGTATGGAACCAAATTAGTTTGGAATTCATTCAAATCAACATTCAATGAACCATCGAATCTTAATGATGCAGTAACTGATGAAACAACTTGAGCAATTAAAGTATTCAATGAACCTAAACTTGGTCTTGAAATATCCAAATTTTTACGACACATTTCATAAATTGCCTCATTATCAACCATAAAAGTACAATCAGCATGTTCTAAAGTTGTGTGGGTTGTCAAGACAGTATTATATGGTTCAACAACAGAAGTTGATGTTTGTGGAGCTGGGTAAACAGCAAATTCTAATTTTGATTTTTTACCGTAATCAATTGATAATTGTTCTAATAATAATGAACCTAAACCAGAACCGGTACCACCACCTAAAGAATGAGTGAAAAGGAAACCTTGCAAACCATCACATTGATCTGACATCTTTCTAACTCTATCTAAAATATCATCTAACAATTCTCTACCTACGGTGTAATGACCTCTAGCATAATTGTTTGCTGCATCTTCTTTACCAGCAATCAATTGTTCAGGGTGGAATAATTCCTTATAAGCACCAGTACGAACTTCGTCAATGACATTTGGTTCTAAATCAACATACAAGGCACGTGGAACGTATTTACCAGATCCTTTATAAGAGGTTAGTAATACCGAATCAATGATCACCATCAAATTATAGCATTTTAAGCATATTAAAATCGAGCTAAGATTGAGGTGTCTTTATTTTGTAAAATTCACTTACCAGTTTCACTAAAGAAAGTTGAGAAACCTTCTTCACCGCCCTTTGGTTTATCTAAACCTGGAGTTAAGTAACCATCAGCTTGGATACCGTGTTCTTGTGTGTATAATTCCCAACAGGCGTTACCGATTTGACAACCAGCTATAACCAGTTAATACTCAGTTTCTGCCAGATCTAACAACCAAAAATAGCCCCAAAGGACTCAATTGTGCTGTGGAAAACCAAAATGCACTTATCATTGTGTTTCCACTCCAAATTACACGTTTCCATGAACAAAGAAAACAGAACATACCTTGACCAACTGCGAAAATGTTAGTAAACTGATTCAAATCAGATCTGAAAAAAAAAAAGTCACAAAAATTATAAAATTGTGATTATTACATACTATTAACACTAATGACCTCTCTCATCTTTTAACAATAATTTGACTTGTAAATTAATACTATTTTCTTTGTAGAGAAAGGGATTTTTCTCTTTTGTTGATTTTGTTCAAGTTTGTTTACGTTTTGCCAATCGCACTGACGGTGTTGTTGACTTCCGAATCGGGAAGTAAGTATACGCATCTAAAGTACATCCGATTAAATATTTCAAATTTTGTGTATATAAAGAAAGAAAAATATTATAAAATATGGTTGAAAGGCCAATATTGAACAAGGTGAGAGTTGATTTGGTATTTGTAGGACTTCAAGTTGTTGACAATACGTTCACTCCAGGTGTACGATGGCTTACCACCATTAATGAAATAGCTGGCATGCTCTTTGGTCAACTTCAATAATCCATTATGATCATACCCACTCAAGGAACTGGAATCAAATCCAAATGACTTCAAGTATCCTGCCAAGTCGCTATCAGACCATGAATCGAATGAGTTCAAGTAGTTGGTGGTGATGGCATACAAGTCTGAAACTCCACTAGAGATACTTCCAGCGTATTCACCAGCTTTCTCAGAAGCTTGTCTAGCAAGTTCTTCAGCTTTAGGTTTCTTGTCCTTGTATTGTTCATTTATGGCATCGGCAGCGTATCCAGCATAGTCAGTAGCAGCTTCATATAGATCACTGGCGGTACTGGCAGCGTCCTTAGCAGCCTTCTCAGCTTTTGGTTTCTTATCTTTGTAATGATAATTGATCGTATCAGCAGCTTCTTTAGCAGCCTTTTCAGCTTTCGGTTTCTTATCTTTATATTGTTCATTCAAATAATCAGCAGCGTCTCCAGCGTAATCAGTGGCAGCTTGGTAGCCGTTTGAAGCAGCATCCGCAGCTTTATCAATTTTTGGTTTATGGTGATGAAATTGACCTTCAACAGTATCTTTAACGTTTTGGTAAGCGTCCACGATAGAATCCTTGGTAGAAGCAGCATTTGATTGAGCAACGTTGAAAAATTCACTGGCACGTTCAACTAAGGTTTCTCTGGCACCCTCAGCACTTTGCTTATTTTCAGATAACCAAGCCTTGATGTTTTCAGTTGACCAGTTATCAAACCAAGAAGTTTCTGGTGATTTGAATTTTTGGAAGGAAACTGGAACATTCTTATTCTTATTAACCAAAGCAATCAATTCTTTTTTGGTTGAGAAATGAGGAATTGGAATGTCTCTAGTGTTTAAGAATGCTCTCAAACGTGCCTTGGACCAGCTATCAACATTAATCAAGAAAGTTTCATTGATGAGATTATCAACATTTTTCTTAGCATCTTCAATATAATCTGAAGCCTTCGATAAAAATGGGCTGACACTCTTTGAAGCATTGTCGGACCAAGATCTGATATCATCAGTTAATGAATCTTTGTTTGACTCAACCAACTTTTCCAAATCAGCTCTGGAGTTGGCAGCTTTGGCAGGAACATCAATATCATGATACTCCAACCATTCTTTGATTTGTGAGTCTGACCATTCCTTGACAAAACCATCCTTGATTTGGCCCAAGGTGTTGAAGATCTTTTGGTTTGCTAAATTCAAAGAATCAAAAAAAGAATTCTTGTTATCTTCATAATTGACAGAGGCCAAATAAGCGTTCTCACGAACTTTTGCCAACAATTTATCTCTGGATTCTGAGGCAGAGTAGGATAACTTTTGATCTTTTAACCATTTTTGCAAGTCTTCAGTCGACCATGTTGAGTATAACCAAGAACCTGGATATTTGCCTGAAGTCTTGTAATGTTTGGCGATGCTGTTGTAGTTGGACTTGACAGATTTTAACAATTGTTCTTTCGAATCCTTTTCAGAGTGCTTGACCTTAGCGTCCTTTAACAAATTTCTTAAACTAGAACTTGACCAAGTATTAAAGATCCAGTTTGAAACTTCATTGGATTTATCTTGAGCAGTATTAGTTAAATAGTCCCAATTAGATGATGGAGTGAATGGGGAGTTTTCCGAAGCTAATCCAACCAAGTTTGCAACTTTTTGAGTGCCATAGTTGTACTTTTCATATACAAAGTCATTGAGCTTGCCGAGATAAGATCTATCCAAGTTAGGATTCTTTATTCTTTCAAATTCTTTCTTGACCAATTGATCAATTTCCTTGGAAGAGGCTCCCTTTTTGTAGGAGACATGACGATCATCTAAAAAATGTTTCAAGTCAGACTTGTCCCATGATGAATAAGGTGTAGCTTGGAGAGCTAAAGAACTTAATAGAAGACAATTGATAAAACAATACAGTGTTAATAATTTCATTTTTGATACTAGAAAATATTATCTGTGGATCTATGTTCCACAATGGTTTTCTGAGTGCGGAATATCTCTATTTATATCGACTTTAAACGACAACTATGAAAGGTCATCTTTATATGGGAATGGTTAGTTGCTATTTCGTACTCCTTCTATTATGGTTGCACGATTGCTGTTTATATGAAAAAAAGCATAAAAACCCAAACCCCAAGTTCAGTGGGACGCACGTGAATTTCTTTGATTGTGTCAACCATTGACCTCATAAATGTCACAAATATCGAAGGGTATATAACCATAAATTTCATCTTTGTATCTGCTGGTTGATGATCTGATTTGGTGATGGTATTATTTGAATGTCGACGTTGGAACAGTTATCAGATTGCTACGACCGATCAAGCGTATCATCACTGCGTGTTGTAACTTGGATGATCTCCAACATTGTACATGTTTTGTTTCAGCTGGAGCTCAATTTTCCAGTTCATTTTGAATGGAATTCCTTCGTCAAATCTATTATAAAAGCAGCCAATTTCAACTGATTTCAATTATATACACCTTAAAATCTATTTGGGCATTTTCCTGATATTAGTTTGTCCTGCAGGTAGTATCCGAAAGTGTTCCAAAAATCTATAGATTTAATCTTTGACCAGAAACCACAAACCAAATCTCATGAATTAAGTGATGTATTTTGATCTTTCTGGACACAGTTGGATCTTATAAAGGTAGATTTGTTGGCAAAGTGATTGGAAATTGACGTTTGTAGTAACTATTCTCAAATATTCATCAATTCACAAGAATAACACTTCAATTATTATGAACTTAGAATTTGTACCGCAAATAGTATACCACACATCTGTTCTTGGTAACTTACTGGTAGTACCGTCATATCAGAATCTTATTGGATTCACACCAGCTCCTATGGTAGCAGATCCAATCATATACTATTCAGATTTGAGCTCAGAGTTGCTTGCCAGATTAGCTGCACCTAATAACGATGAATGCAACATTGAATGCAATATTGGTACTGAATATGAAATAGTAAGTCCAGGCAGTGATATGGAAAGGAGTAATTCAACAGACTCAGCTGAAGCTAAACAAAGATCTGTAAAGATTTCAACCAATTATGAATCCGCCACTTTCAATATGAATTATGAAAGAGACTTTAGATTGTTGAGTTACGGAAACCATGATAATGCGTATAACGCCAAATTGAATATTGAAAATTGGCTCAAGAATGCATCTGAGTATACCAAACCAGAATCTTCACATGATCAAGTTTCAAAAAATGACATTTCCAAAGGAAGACTGCATAACCCATTCAGTTCATCGAAAGACAGCTTCAAAAACGGTATAAAGCAAGATCTTGAAGGTGTAAAATCAGTCAAAAAAACAAAACTAAAATACAAAATGGTTGACCAAGAACTAGTCATCGAATTCAAGTCAAACAATTTCATAAGAAACTTTTTATTTGCCAATAGATACCATAATTTCATCAATGATTTGAACTATGATGATAACATCAGGCCTGTTGATATAAACGACGATTTTGCCAGATTTCACAAGTCTTTTATAAGGACTGAATTTGAAAGACTCAAATTCTTAACAGGGAAATATTCAATGAATCAATGAATACCAACATCATGCCCCCCGTGACTCTTTATATAAGTAATAATATGAATAACGAATAAAGGACTAGGTAAGTCTACAGTAGGGCTCAATTCTGAAATATTTATTATAATGCACACACCATCCAACATATCATTTACTTGGAGTTAGGTTTTTTCAAAGGATCAATGATAGTACCTTGTTTAACAATAACACTTGGCATGGTTAATTTTTGATGAGTAGATCTGGTGGTCCATTCTTGACCAATAGGCATTCTTAAAGCTCTTTCGTATTGTTCTCTGCTTTCATATGGGAATGGAACAGCTGATGATTGATATTTCAAGTTCTTTTTATTAACTTTTTCATTTATGATAACATTTTTCAATTTTTTATCCTTTCTGTTATTTTCAGCAACAACACCTGCAATTTTCTTAACGATCTTCTTCTTTTTATTTTTCTTGCTACCTCCAGCCCAATCACCCCATCCCGGTAAAGTCAAATCTTCTTCTTTGTCGCCTTCATCTATTATAACTTGTCTCTTTTCTTCTTCAAATTCTCTAACAACATCGTCACCGGCAAAAGCTTGTTTGATCAAATTCTTTTGTTTGAACATGTGGATTTGAGTTTCATCTTCATTATCATTTCCTTCATTATCTGAACCATAGGCATCAACGATTTTCAAAGTTTCATTCATATCTATAATAGCATCTTCTTGATCAACTTTAGCGCCTGATCTTTTCTTTGATTTTTTGATTTTCATAGCAGATTTCTCAAATGCAGATGATTCTTTATCGACTTTGTTTATCTTATTGGATTTATGTGTTGATTCCGTGGATGCTAACCATGGATTAGATTCTTCCTCAGTTTCTTTACTGTTTCTTGATTCTTCATTTTCAGCTGAAAGTCCAGTTTTAGTTGATTTCCCTCCATTAGAAATTTTATATTTCTTTGACAATCTATTAGATAGCGACTTGGTTTCATCGATTTCGTTTTCTTGTAATGTCAGCTGGTTTGATTCATTAACAGAGTCCTTGGTAGCAGACGCAGTAGGTGTATATATTCTTCTACCTTGATTCATATTGACATTAGCACTGTTGGTTTCTTCTTCCAAACTTTCAACATCACCACCATTTTCTAATTTACGCAACAACTCCATTTCTTTTATATTTTCCTGCTTTTGTTTGAGCTCGGCATTCTTCATGAAATCCATAGCCATGACACCTTTACCTAACTTTCTAGTTTGGTTATCCTCCTCTTCATCGTGTGTTTTTTCATAATCATTCTCTATATCTGATAAATCTTTATCACTTTGCTCACCATCTTCATGACCTAAGATCTTGGACTTCAAACGTTCTCCTTGTCTCAACATTTCTTCCAATTCTCCTCTATTTGCTGCATCCTTTGACAATCCCGATTTGATCATTGATTTTGCCCATGAAGATTGTGTTTTATGTTTCATGGTCATTCTTTCTTTTGCTCTTTTCATGTCATGGTCTTCGGCATCTGATTCGTCACCTTCGATTAATTCTTGATTTCTTATCATCTCCTTCTTTTTGATTCTATGGTATAATTTTGATTTGATTTTCTTCACACGTCTGGCTTTCTTTTCTTCTCTAAACATCAACTCTCTCATTAATCTCAATTCATTTGTTCTTTTTTTCAAGTCTTCAACCGACATCTTGGCAGTTGCAATCTCTTCGAATGTAGCTTCTTTAGTATCATCAACAAGACTACTCTCTTTCAACAAATTGTGAACCTTGATCTCTAATTCAGAGCTTGGTATAGCATCAGATTTGAAACTGGATGTTTCATTATGTTCAGTCCTAGGATTTAATGGGAACTTCAACACTTCAGCCTTTCTATTCAGTTTAACTGTGTCCTCCCATTTATTGACTTCGTCTTTGGTGATTTCATATGCAACTTTTCTTTCATGTCTATCTTGAATTCTTTTAGGTAACGGGACGGCTAAAGCTTTAGAGTCATTATCTGATTCATCGTTCTTGTTAATCAAAATAGCTTCTTTTGAAATACTCGAGTCGACAGCTGACATCATTTCGGCCAATGTTAATTTTTTACCATTTGAAGGTAAGTTAAATTCATTTTCTTGAATTGTTTCGTTGAGTAACTTCTTTTTTTGTTTTGGCTTTTGTATTTGTTTTTTCAAACTTGCAACTGTACTAACTAAGTCAGCATCTTCATCATCATCTGAAAGACCACCGAAAACATCCTCATCATCTGAATCTTGGTCTTCGTCATCGTCTTCCTCACTATCGCTTTCACTCTCTTCACTTGATTCGGATTCCCATTTATCATCAAGGACAATATCATTATTAGCACCAGCTTTTTGAGCTTTTTTCAAGTCTTTTTCATCACGATCCCAAACTTCTGATAATGGAATCAACTCACTTTCATCAATACTATCATATACTTCTTCTCCTTCATCACTTTCATAATCTTTACTTTTACGAGCCTTCTTTTTATCTCTAATAGTCTGACTAAATTTTGAGTTCAAGACATCATAATCATCATCTGAACCCAATGCTTCATCGGAATTGATTTCTTCATCAACAAACTCGTCATCATCAGAATTATCATTCTTTTTATCACCAAGCAATCTTCTTGAATTTATAATGGTTCCGTTATCTTCATCAGCTTCAGAATCCAAATCAGAATCACCGTTTCTACGACGTTCGGCTCTCTCTGCGATCTGGTATGCATCCAATATTTTCTGGGAGGCTCTCTTCTTAGAGTCCTTATTCTTTCGAGCCATTTGATTGTATGATAATTGACCAAATCAGTTTCAGTAAAATATTTTTTTCACCTTGTTTTTGTCCTGTTTAAATTTTTGAATTTTTTTATTTGAGACCGATGAGATGCACGTGATTTTCCGTTTTTGATTTTTAAATTTCACTATGATAGATTCAGGAGAAGAAGTCAACCAATCCTCGCTCAAAAAGCTCAGGCTCGCTGGACTTGTGAATTGGATTTGAGAAGTCCAAAGGAACTCTCAATGCTCATCCACAGATTTCAACCGGATTCACGAGAAGTTTTACAAATCTAATACTCCAAAATACCTTGTATCAGATAAGTTAAAGGAAATGAATTACTTGGATGAAATGGCTGATTTGGACTCAAATACTTAATTTTTTCAATAGTCTTTCAAATATATGAATATCTTTCAAAAATAGGTCTCTTGAGTCTTGGGCCAAGGGTCTCTTTAGCGAGCCCCTTGTTATTCTTATCTTAGGGTCTTTATTAATTAAGCACCATGTAGACCAAAAAAGTGGTATGTTTACCACGGAATTTATACTATTAACTCCCTTTATATAAAATTGTCAACTACAAAACCTATTTAGAAGAGAAATCTAACACACGGTTATACTAAGCTTACAAAATTGCATAAGAAAGGGAAGAAACGTGAAAATATTCCATATTTTCCAAATCACAAAGCATCTAATCTATCATTAATCTCATCACTAGTTAACTTTCTGTATCTTGGACCTTCTACATCCGTACCTGTGAAACCTAACATATGGTCATTTGGATCTGAAATGATACCTATTTCCAAATTATCACCACTCAATTCACCGTCGATAGACTCTTTCAAGGCTAACAAAGCGATATGTATAGCATCCTCCAATTCCAAATTTTCGTTCCATCTCTTTTCCAAGAAAGTTTTGGCGCTCGACGAGCTTTTACCGATGGCAATTGCCTTCCATGGGAAATATGAACCAGATGGATCAACTTGATATAATTGGTAACCGGCATTCACATCATAACCACCAACTAATAAAGAAACACCGTAAGGTCTAACACCACCTGATTGAGTAGATTCTTGCATGACTTTGGCGATTTCTTGAACTAATATTTTGGTAGGTGGATATTCGTTATAAATTCTTTTATATTTACTGTGTGAAACTTTTCTTGCTTTGTCGACCAACACTCTAAAATCTGGACCCATACCACTATAAGTCACACCAGTATTTGGAGTAATCAACTCAACTTTTGATTGGGAATCTGTTTTGATCAATGTTGAATTTGTCTTTCTTTCTGTAGCTAAAACAATACCATTTTGAGATTTGATACCAATTGATGTGACCCCTTGTTTAACAGCATTCAAAGCATATTCAATTTGGACTAATTTTCCACTATAATTGAGTTAGTAAATAGAAGCAATATGGATTAGATCTTGATATTGCAGAATCTGATAATTACGCCACCAAAGATCCAAAGTCGTGAACTAGGAAATCAAACCAGTCAAAGCAACCAACTAGGATCTCGATTGAAACCCGAAGGAAACCGTAGCACCAACATTGCCTTCGAATGAATGAACATATTCACCAAAACCAATCTCAATTGGATGGCAAATTATCATATCTCCATTATCAACATGATTACATACCTTGGGGAAAAAGTGGTTAACGAAAACGAGTATCTGTCGGCCATTTCGCGTGATTCTGATTGGGAAGTCTTGTGTGATCTTTAACAAACGGAAACAACGTAGAAACTCTGTGAGGTGTCTGTTCTGTTGTTAACTTCCGCTTTGGCTAGACCTGATTTTTATTTGAATAATTCGAATTCGACTTTTTGGTTCGAAGCGATGGACAGATATGGAACCTGTATATAGCGCTTGCTCCAGGTATATATGCTTTAGGCGCTGGATATACCTACAAGACTACATAGTGCACATCTCCATTAGTTCCATTATTCATTAATCGTATCATCACTCGGGTATTGCTTGTTGTAGATAAACGGCTGTTTTAGAGCATGCTCCATCCTCTGAATTTTTTTTGATCCAAATCCTTGAATTGATTCCAAGTTCTCTGGACTAAAATTACTAACTGCATTTTTGAAAGACCCAAAGTTAGCAATGAGGTTCACAGCATCCGTCTTATTGACACTGTTGATAGAAGTGAATGTATCAACAATTCTTGATTGGTAATCTTCTTTAACGATACCTTTGATGGTTTTAGAGTTGTTCAACTCAAATTGTTTTAAAAATTGAATATATGTTCCAGCTTCAGCAAATGACCAGCATAAAACCAACGACAAATCATTGTTAACACACACCTTATTCAAGTCCCTCAAGATTTCATCATGATTCTCTATATCGACTAAACACAATAAAATCTTCAAATTATTATCTCTGTTAGTTGAATCAGTACCTCCTAAATGTATTTTTCTGAATCTTGAGTGTATATACTCAGGGTGTAGCTTATGATACTTCAAACTCAAGAACAACACCATAATTTTAGGATTTATCAAGTAATCAACTGCGATCTTATTATTATATTCCCAACTAACATTGGTTACTGATTTCAATAATGGATTCCCATTTTGCGATGATGACACTTGAATAGAGCTGAAAGTTGTACTGCTTTGTTCCTGATGTCTCACGGCAAGTGATGATGCCTTACCTGTACCTGTACTAATCTTGGAATTTGCTGAATTGTAGATAGTAACTTTGCTAGTTCTTGATTGTGTAGTTCCAGGCGCCTGTGCGGTCAGCACTGGTTGTGCTTGTGTTGGTGGCTGTATCTGGACATGAGCTTGAGCTTGATCTGTCTGTGGGACTGTCAGCGTTGCTGGTGCAGCGGTAGTGGTCTTGGATCTTTTATTTGCTTCATTTTGAATATTAATTTGAACTTGAGAAGTATTAGTAGAACCTGGTGTTCCTTCTGCTGCTTCCCTCAAACGCTTAACACCTGCCAAGATACTGGCGAAAGAAGTTGAATCGGTACTCTCCATTCTGCCAGTGACTTTCAAGATATTAATGACGTAGAAGGATTTAGTGATTTGTGCCCTCTAAAAAGATATATACCAATCGAAAATATTACATAAGCGATACATCAAATAATACATTTTTATACATAAAACAATCTATATCTATAATGGATCACCATTCAATAAAGATAATGTAGGATACAAGTCCTTGAATAGAGCAGGACATTTGTTGAGAGTATCAAACAACTCAACTTCAACTGATTTGAATTCCTCCAATACAACCTCATTCGATACCAAAAGATTCATTAATGAGCAGACTGATCTATTGAATTCTTCGTATTTTTCAGGTCCCGGTACAGGTAATGGCAACGGTTCTTGCTGTGGAGGCAAATCATGATTGATTGAATTATTTAAATTGTTTGGATTTGGTAATGGTTTTGAAGCTTCATAATGAGCCAAATCAATATCAATAACAAATTGTCTTGGTTGAATACCTTTAATAATAAATTTACGTGAACCATCTTGTAAATTAACAACCATTGCATTTGAATGTGGGAATGCTTGGTTTACGTTTTTAATGAAATCAACTGCAGGTAATAATCTTTTACCTTGATTTATGATTTTTTCAAATTGTTTCTCATATGATTTCCATAATGAAATTTGGGTCACTTCACCATCATATTGTGGTTCGTAAACACACCTCATCCATGTTGTTGCTCTTAAAGGCTCTGGTAATTCTGATACCACATCAAATAATTCAGGAGTAAGTTGTGGTATTATTGTAGGAATAGGTGGTTTGGCTCTTTTGATTAATCTTAAGTATTTGTGTTGCTGTTTTGGAATATTTATATTGAATAATAACAATTTAGGTAACTGTGATCTCAATATATTTAATCTTGTTGAATTTTTAATCAAGTTAGATATTCTTATACCGCCCGGTAAACAATATTGATGGATAAAATCAACGGCTGTAACAAGTAAGCTTTCATCATTGATTAATAAGTAAGAAACTATTTGATCTAGTAAAGTTTGAGTGATATTCTCTGAGCATGATGGTTCGGAAAGATTTGACCTGACCATTAATCTAGATAATGATCTCAATATACTTATTATAGTGGACTTATCCTTTGTTATGATTAAGATTTTCATCAAGGTAAGGAATAAAATATCATCCTTCGGAGCTGGTGAATAATATGATGACAAGGATTCAATTAAATCTATTGAGTAATTGAATAACTCTTTTAATTGTTGATACTTGTTGAAATTGTTCAAGATTTGCTGGTTTATGATCCTATTGTTGATGATATTCAACAATATATTCTTCAAATTTGAGACGTGTGATAAGATTTGTGTATTAACGATATCTTGTGATAAGTTTCTTAATGTCAATATAGCGTCTAAGCTGTAGTTCAAATACTTATCAAAGGTAGCTGAATCATGCAATATATACCATTCCATGTTCTCACTTTCATCCGAAATTACGTTACTTGATTCATTCAAGTTTTCTTTGTTCAATATCAATAGAGGCTTCATAAGATATTTTTTCAATTCATTGATGAAGAATGGATTCTCTTTCAAATTGATTAATGATGGATTTGAGTTAGATAATTGCACAAAAGTATTCAAAGCCCATTTGATTTCTGAGTCGATTTCCGATTTTAACGAAAACGTTAACCTTGTTAACACATCTGGCCCAGATATTCCACTACCAATAAGATTGAATTGGGTGTTTTGATACGTTCCATTCCCGTTATTTGGTTTCAACACCAATTTTGAATGCAAAACTGTTATTGGAGTTGGGATTACCCCATATTGTATATCTTGTTGCTCAACACTCATCTCTGATGCACTTTCAAGATTGTTCAGATCTGTGTTGTTTTCGCTATCACAGATTTTTGATATTTGTTTTTCAGGCTATTTCAAAACGCGGATTCAGATATTTGGAGGTTTCGCCGGCGGGTAATTATCCCAAGCAGTGAGCACTGTTGTTCTACATACAAATGTGTTCAGAGCCCACGATAGTTGTCATAATCAAGATATTACTTGAACGCGTTTGCGGGCTAATTAGCAATAAGCATGGGGCAAATCTAGAATAAGATGTCTTTCTAGTGGCAATGGAATTGTTGCAATATTGACCATAACGAACAGATAAAACTCTACAATAACACAACAAAGCAAGACATAAATTAACCACCCAAATGCAATACACTATACAACCGAAAGAAAAGAGCAATATCAATGAGCGGGCTCAACGTTCTTCTTCTCATCAGATTTCTGTAACTCCTCCAATTCCTTCAACAAGTAAGTCTTTCTTAATGATTTGTTCAACTCTTTTACCAAGTTTTTGGTAGGTTTCTTGACATGCATGAAATTGCAAAAGCCGCCTCTGTTACAGTTATCCAAATCATACTGGCGACAGTTTGCATCTTGGAAGTTCACAACTGGAGACAATTCTGCGTAGACAGGTTTGCCATTATACCATTTCCCATTCAATATACGCACCACCTGACTAGCGTCTAACTCTTCTTTGAATTTGATGTAAACGTTCCCATTCAAATGATCATTGGTGTTTTCACATATAATAATTTCTTCCAATTCACCAATTTTACCTAAAAAAACAAACAAGTCCTTGAAGAATAAATCAAAAGACTCCTGTAATTGTCTTGGATTCAATTGCTCATTAGGATTCAACTTGGGATTTTGATAGAAATTTGGTAGCAAGACTGTTTGCGAAAATGATGGTTTTATATGTTTTCTAGAACATTTTTCTCCATGTCGACAAGCACCTATTTTGTAGTAGAAAGAGCAGTTGACCTTGTCGTGTTCTGTACCGTAGATCGTAGCCAAGTATTCAGCCATTTTTTTTTTATTTCTCTGCTTTAAATTTGATTGAACTGGTGAAATTAGCTGTAAAATGTTGTAAATCAGAAGTTTCAATTTTTGACATTACCGTATTTCTGCTATTTCTGCTATTTCTGCTGATGGCAAAATATGAAAATGTGAAAAAGGCCCAAAACACGACTTTTCAAACATCTAACGGAAACCATTAAAAGTCAATAACAGACAGTCAGAAGATGGGTGTGAGTATATCTGTGGCTTCTCCGTTGCACTAAAGTGCCTGTGTCTATATGCTTGAATACTAACTTCGAAAGAATGACGGTGGTACGATAGCTAAGAGACAAGATCTTGTCAAGCAGCATACATCGAGCAAAGCCAGTTTGGTAGATAAAGATAAATCGCAATGGGAGCTATGCTCAATATCGCAACTTCCTTTACAAGATCCTGTTGCAAGCGACTACAAAGGATTGCTATATAATAAGGATAAGATTATTGAATATTTGATAAGGCGGAAAACTGAGCCAGATATGATATCTGACGCCCGATTCAATCATATAGATTTGATAAAGGATATCAAGACTTTGAACACAAAATGGAAATCAGGTGCTCTAGTTTGTCTGGTAACTAATACGGAACTATCATCCATAAAGAATGGAAAATTCATTTACTTGATAAATTGTGGCTGTATCATATCCATGAAGCTAATCAATGAGTTAGTTGATACAGACTTCAAATGCCCAAACTGCTCAACTGAATTCGAACCAAATCATGATATTATCACCATCAACCCAAACGAAGAGGAGTTGGTCAAGAATCAAGAGAGGTATGATTGGTTGGAGAAAAATAACAAATATCATACTATGGCAGTGAAGAAAGATAAAAAGAGGAAGCATAAGGAAGGTGACAAGATACTGAAAAAGAAGAAAGTAATACAATAGACACATTCTCATATTAAAACTAATAAACATTCAAGTAATATATACAAGCGTAAAAAAATATTTCCATATATAGAGATTTCTTTTCCCTAATCAACATTCTTCTCAATACATTGTTGCTAATGATTTAATAATAAGAAAATTCAATACATTCATCTAAAGAGCACAATCAAATTGGTCTATTTGCTGGACTCTTCATCTTCGTTATTTTTCATATGTGTAGTAGCAGGATCATAAAATATAGCATCTGGTTTATTTGAATTGGCATAAATGGTATAAATAATATTACCAGACATATAGATGGTTGTGAAAACTAATGCTTGAACTGAAAGTCTATGAACAAGATCCGTAGCTCTGACATACCACGCATATTTAGCCATTTTGATATGATATTTGATGAGCGTTTGATAAGTGTCAATAAATCAGTTTACTTGTATATAACTTTGAAAAATTTGAAGGTTTCTGAAATCAGTTCATTATGATTATGTAAGCGCACTCTTAGATTTCTCATAGTTAAGATATCGGGCTTTGAAATGCCACATAGTTTATTGGTCTCTTTCAGCAAAGATTAGTAAATGTCTTGTTGAATTGCAATAAAACCTGAGAAACTCTGAATTCAAATTCGTATTCAGAGGTTCTGAGACTGTGCAAGGGTATATGTATCTTCCATATCTGTATTGTTATCATAGGTTTGTATCCAACACTTTTGAACCTATAGTCCAAAGTCCAGGAAAGAGAATATATATAAGGGTAATGGTTATGCTGCCCCTATTACGAACTATTACTAATACCAATAATTATATCACATGATCCAAAGTAGTTGTCCTCCGCACGTGACTTTTGCCACGATCGGAGAACACGTGCTCTGTATCTGCCATTTCAGTCGTGCCAATTTCCCCAATTTTTCTGGCTCATCCTCCTTCCAGCTCAAGAAAAAGTTACACATACTGAACAGAAGATTACACGCCGAACAACTTCAACAAAAGTATATCAAAACCTATACAGCCGCTGGTTTCCAACTCGTCCTAGTTTATTTACCATATAGATTTTTTGTGTCCACCAGATAATGGGAAACAGCCCGTCCAAGAATGATTCTAGTCCTACAAGCTCATCTTCGAATTCTTCAACTTTAACTTCTAGTTCAGGTGCTGAATTAGAACCTGATGAGAGTGATCTATCTCATCGTTCAAATCAGCCTAGGAGCTTAAGATCCAGCTCAAAAAAGATCTTCAATGTTGACAACAGTGTTAACAACAAATATAAAACAACTTCAAATTTAAGGAAAAAATCAATTAGTAATTCACCATACAAGAAAAATATTATATTAAATAGTTCAAGTTCTGATGAAGATATACCAAAATATGGTCAAACAAATGCTATTGATTTGGGAATTAAAAATCCTATTCCAAGGTCACTGAAAAATAGTTTCAAAAAAGACGATAGTGATGATATCAGCTCTTCTTTAGAAAGCGATAAGTCATTTATGAGCAGTAGCTCATTACTGTCCGTTACTTCAACAACTCCTCCTAAAGCATCTTCAAAATCAGCTTTAAATCAAAGCTTAGATCCTATCTTGGAAAGGTCAGTGGAAACAACTCCAGAGCCCAATAGAAGTTCAACAAAAGAGAAGTCGAAACCGTCCAATACTAGAAAAAATTCAGCTAGAAAGTTATCGAACTTGACCTCTTATCAGTCAAACTCTTCAACAACATCAACTGTATCTACAAGTTCGTCAAATGGTGAGACAGATATCGATAATATAATCAGTACTTTGATTGAAATTGGTTCAACAAGAACTTATCATCATAACCTACCAATATCAACGAATGATATAAAATACATACTATCCAAATCAAGATCCATATTTATGTCCCAGCCAACTTTACTAAAATTGGCTCCTCCAGTTAAAGTGGTTGGTGATATCCACGGCCAATTCAATGATTTAATCCGTATTTTTGAAAATTGTGGTTATCCTCCATCAAGTAACTATTTATTTCTTGGAGATTATGTGGATAGAGGTAAACAATCTATTGAAACTATATTATTGATGTTATGTTTCAAAATCAAGTACCCTGAGAATTTCTTCATGCTTAGAGGAAACCATGAATCTGCAAATATCACCAAAATTTATGGATTTTATGATGAATGTAAAAGAAGATTATCATCCAAAATATGGAAGGGTTTTGTTGATGTTTTCAATACTTTACCTTTGGCGGCAACTATTAATGATAAGATATTTGCTATTCATGGTGGTCTTTCACCAGATTTGTCAGATTTAAAACAAATATCAAAAATTTCAAGACCTACAGATATACCAGAAACTGGCTTGTTGGCAGATTTACTATGGTCCGACCCTGATGCGCGCACCAAAACCTGGTCTGATAACGACAGAGGTGTCTCATACTGTTTCGGTAAAAGACAGGTTGATCAATTTTGCGAACATTTCAATTTTGACTTGATCGTTAGGGGCCATATGGTTGTTGAAGATGGTTACGAATTCTTTAACAAAAGGAAACTAGTTACTGTTTTTAGTGCTCCAAATTATTGTGGGGAATTCAATAATTATGGTGCTATCATGTGTGTGGATAAACATTTAGTTTGTTCATTTGAGTTAATCAAACCTGAATTAAAGAAAAAATGATCTCATTCTACTTTCGTGATTTCTCTATCAGAATTCTAATATTTTATTTAAACTGTTCTATTTCTTACTAATTATTCACATTATGTTTTTTATTTGGTTTTTTAAAATACTATCAACAAGTTTTGGGTACTATTCTGTAGATCGATTTGGTACATATTCGCCAATATTCGCCAGCTACCCTTATAAGAACCTACAAATATAGCTATCTATGTAAAACCTTCACTTTATATTATTAATTATTCTTATGCTACTCATCAATCATGATTATATACAAATGCAGAACAAACCTAACCCGAACAACGAAAAACCGCAATCACCAATTAAACAAAACACTAAAACAACAAACTAGACAACAGAAACCTTTGAAACTTGCACAAATATGGATTGGAAAACTGGAAGCATTTCTAGGAGAGACAACCAAGGGCACCAGTTAAATCATATCACCTTTGAGTGTATGATTTTAGGCTTCAGGATCAGGGGATGGTGAAGGTGATGGTGATGGTGATGGTGGGAATTGCATATTAGAAGCCATTTCGATCTCTTCAGCCAGTGTCTTTCCTCTAAAGAGAGCCTTATCTTTAGTCACTTCACTTCTTCTCTTTCTCATAACTTTACCAGCAAGCGCCCAATCATTACGGAGAATCCTCAATAGCTTACCAAAAAATATCCCACAAGCATTACACAAACTCCTTTCCCCATACGGTCCTCTTCTCCATTGAAGCTCATTTGTGCACCGACAATGTTCACAAAGCTTCCCCTTTTTCTCCGGAACTTCCATAGGCTTGATTGCTTTTTGTGGTTTGGTTTTCGTTTTATATATTTGGGACATTTTGGATCTTTTGGATCTTTTTGATATTCTTGAAACACAAGAAGGTTCACCTCTGATAGAACGCTTTATGATTGTCCCTTCCATGCCAGAATCTTTTCCTATTTGCTGAGCTGTTATTTCATTCTGGGGACTCACCAACATTTCTGATTCAATCTCACTTTCCTGTTGGTCTTTTGTGTGGATCGTGGATATCCCAGATTGTGGTCCTTCAAAAGTATTTTCCATTTGTTGGATATGATTATTATTATCTTTTGAAGCTTTCAATGATTTGAAAGAGCCAGAAACATTTTCAGACAACTTAGGAATTGCCTTAAGCTCATTTTGGGAAAGATTCTGTACCAAATTATAAATCTGGTTTTTAGGAAGTTGTTCTTCAAGCTTTGTTACATTGGTTTCAACCATTCTATTCAATGAAACCACTTCACATATTTCAACATTTTCATCCTTTCCATTTATTGCATTGGAGCAATCACTTAATAAAGATGAAACATGAGCAAGTATATAAATATTTTTGTGCTCCATCTCTTGTCTCATTTGTTGATGGGCGTATATTATGGGCTTTTGGTAGCACAATTGTTTCTTATGAGCTGGAAAGCCAGACGATGTCAAACTATCGATAAGAATTGAAATTGGAGGGAGATTCTTATTCTGACTTTGCTCTTTTGGAAAAGAGTATAAATTTCTTGAAAGACTATTCATTTGATGATTTGGTATTAATCTATAAAGATTAGCTTCGTGGTTCTTTCAAATAAGACACAAACGATGACACTTACTATAAGATGGAATCAATAGATAGTAATGATAATGCAATTTAGGAAACAAACTCTTCAATTGAACTATAATTTATTAACTAATTTAAAAAGTTGGAACGATTTTAGATACGACTATTTGGCGTTTATTTATAGTAAAATCTTTCTGATGAAAACTATATTTCCACAATGAAACAGCTAATAGGTGATTCCCATTCAGCTATTTCAGGCTAAATCTAGTTGTGAAGTAGTTATAGTTGCACTTTTACATCTATGTTGCTTTTTTATGTTCTGCTCAAGCTTCAAAATTTCATTTTGCAACTTCCTGGAAATGGGTAGTTCCGAAGGTTATATGCGGCAATTTTGAGTATTACTATACATAACTGGAATATGACTTACAGTAGGTACCATCTATCAACCTGGCAGCAATAATAGAGATGGATCAAGGTATGATATGGTCCACTTAACCGGTTATTCTTACATTGAGCATGCTCATGTTAGGTTCATGAGATTGAATATCTGAAGTTGGTCTGCATTGCGAAACAGATTGGTAGAGATATTAGCTCTTGAGAAGCACTAAAGAGCCAGTTTGCAAGAGTATCAGTGCTTTTAATCCAATAAACATCATTCTCGAGTTTGGTTTGGTAGACAGTAATATTTCACCACAAATCTATGCTCAAACCAATCATATTTTTTGATATTTTCCTTCTCAAAGTATGTTGGTCTAATGCAATATCAAGTATTTTACGACATGAAATATAGCAATAGGCGAGTTTCAGCATCACCCATAGTTTGAACTTACCATTAATCCATCTTTCTGTACTACAATTCACCTTGGAGTTGCTACTTGTTTCGCTAAGTGAGATACAATTTTTTTATACAGCAAAATGAGGTCCGTATATTTTATTTGACTGTTAGTGGCTGTTTGAGTCAAGCGCATGTTTGAGACCATGTTCACCAAACGATTGAAATAGTGAATGGAATACCTCTACTTAAATCTTGAGGGTGCTCGCTGCTCACTGCTGAGTTGATAATGTTCAAATGGTTGACATGTTATTATAGGCTACAACTATATTTATAAGATCGGTGTTTTCAAAGCTGTTTATACTGATATAATTTAGTCGTTGGATCATGGAATTATATATATAATTCATTTATTTCAAGTGAATAATTCAATATAGCTGAGTATTACATAACTAGTAAGTACCAGTTAATATAATTAATGTCTCGAAATTAATATTACATTTATGTATATTATCAGATCTAGAGTCACTGGCCATTAATATATATACTGGTTAATTCATATTTAATTAAAGCGGATCGAACGTATGATATATATATTAACATGGCTGTTATAGCCTGTTATAAGGTTTTAAAACTATTATTTCAGCAACTGATCATCATGATCGATGATTCTCGAAGAACCAAGCTGTGTAGCCATGTTATATAGTTAGCAAGAAAAATATAATATATAAGATACTGCATCTCTAAGTTATAAATCAGATTTCAAAATTTTTGAAACACCATTTCAAGTAGGTTGGATATCAGATCTGGTAGAATGTACAATTCTGTCAGGATTAATGTCAGCTCTTATATGCCAAAACTTTTTCCTATTTATTGAGCTGCTATTTCATTCTGTGAACTAGTAACTAATTCTTATTCAATCTCACCTTGATTTTGGTCTTCTGTGTGGGTTGTGGATATCCCAGTTTGTGATTCTTCAAGAGTAATTTCCACTTGTTGGAATATATATATGATCATTATTACCTTGTGAAGCTTTCAATGATTTGAAAGAGCAGAAAGATTTTCAGATTAGAGGAATTTGCCTTATTAAGCTCATTAATTTGGGGAAGATTCTGTACCACTGCATTATAAATCTGGGTGTTAGGAGGTTGTTCTTCAATCTAAATTTGTTACATTGGTTCTAGCCAATATCTTATTCAATGAAACTTATTCACATATTTCAACATTTGTATCCTTTCCATTAGTAGCATTAGACAAATCACACAATAAAGATAAATTATGGCTAAGTATCTTTTTGTGCTCCATCTCTTGTCTCATTTGTAATTGATGGGTATGAATCATGGGATTTTGGTAGTACAACTGTCTCCTCCAAGCTGGGAATGTCAAAGTTTCGATAAGGATTGAAATTGGAGGGAGAATATCCTTATTCTGTTTTTGTTCTTTTAAGAACGAATATAATTTAAATAGTTTCTTGAAAGAATATTATTCAGCTTTGAGGATTCGGCGGCAAATTTATATTATTGATCTTTATTAATTAATTCGGCGGTTAGTTTTGTGGTTCTAAGTTCTAACTAATTTACCAAATCTCAAATGATACACAAACGCAGATACTTACATACTCTATTATGGAATCAATAGATACTAGAACAAAGTTGTTCAATTAGCTAGTACAAATCGTGATCATGAACTGCGTACACAACTTATATTATATATAACAGAAATTTAGAAATCCAGAATTATTCTGAATCAGATTTTAGATATTCCACAGTTATATACGTCAGCTGTTAAATTTATACCTTAAAATTATTATATTATATAATATTTATAACAAAATTTTATTATATTTATGACAAAATTAGATCTATCTGTACATGGTAATTTCTAGGTCTGAACATTATATATTGATTAAAAACTTGTACAGCTACATTTATAATATATAAATTTACAGACGTACATAAAACACGACATCACAGCTAGATCTTATTATAATAAGGAATTTCACTCTCTGCTATTAATTCAAGTATCCAGGATTCCAGTTAATATGTGAACTCTCAAGTAGCTATAGTTTGCTTTTAGTTTAATTACACCTTATAATAATGACTATTTTTTTATGTTCTGCTCAAACTTCAAATTAATTCATTTTGCAACTTCCTGGAAATGGGCAGTTTCGGGTCGCTGTATTGCATCATGCGGCCATTATTTATCTGTGCAGTATAATTACTAGTAATAAACATAATTGGAATACTCTATACGTAGGTTCCATCTCTCAATCTGGCAGCAGTAATAGAAATGGATCAAGGTATGTTGCAGTCCACTTGACTGATTTTTCTTACATAGAGCATATATAATGACGTTAATTTCATGAGATTGAAAACCTGAACTTGGTGTGCATTGCGAAGTATGTCATATGCAGAGATACCAGTTCTTGAGAATCAACAGAGCAGAGACCCATCTCAGTCTAGTTGACATGTTGAATGCAATATACCATCATGCCCGAGTCTAGTCTCGCAGACAAAACATTTTTCATCAGAAATCTATGTCCAAACCAACTAACTCTAGGTCAATATTAAGACATGCATCTTTTGTCTTGAGTAACTCCATAGAGCTGTTTATTTTAGCTATTCGATTTATCGATCTATGAACGTATTTGAAATTTGTTTTGACTTATATAGCTATGTCCAAATATTTGAAACCATATTTTCAACTCTTTCCCTTTCACCCCACCAAAGTTTCGATAATCAATCAATACTATTAAAAGCTTCTAGTAAAGGTATAATATTAATTTACCTATATTTTGAGTCATATTTGAAAACAGCACACACAATATTCAGCTGTACAGCCTACGAGTGAACGCATAAAAACAAACTCTAGATATCATAATATATAATTTTTAATAACTAATGATCTATCAAGGTCAGAAGATGCAAGGAAAAGCATTCAAGAGATATACATGTATCAGACCATCAATTTTAAGTGGTCTGTCATGTATCTGGTTTTAAAGAAATTCAAAAAATCCTCTGACCAATCAATAGGATCAATATGAGCTTCTAATAGCTTGGGTTTTGGATCAAGATGTGCCATTTGAGCCGGTAAAACAATGTTACTGCTTATTGATGACGCGTAAGTATCTTTGTAACCATTTGAGAGATCAAGTGATTTTAGTCTTAGGAGATGGGCTATATGTAATTCAGAAAGATCATTGACACTTAAATTTAGCTCTCTTAGACTAATAGGAAGTTTCCAGGATAAAGTTTCAAATTCATTACCAATCAAGTGCAAGCATTCTATATCAGCTTTACTAATAATAACTTTCGAGAGGTTTATCTTTCCAAGCTTATTGTAGTTCAAGTAAAGATTTTTCAATCCTTTTGGCACTCCTAACGTGGAGATAATATCTTCGGTGAGTTTGCAATTACACAATGACAAACTGGACAATGAAACTAAGGATGCAAAGTTCAATTTAACAACTTCTTCAAACTCCACCTCTTTCAACACTATTGAATGCAAATTTACTAACTCTTTCAAAATTTCAAAATCGGTACCAGTGGGTATATCAGACTTTGAGATGTTTAACGATTTCAAGTTCTTAACGGGAGCCAATATCTCCAAAAATACAGAGCCTTCAAAATTCAAGTGAACCAAGGAAGGATCAAACATCATTTTTTCCATTCTAGTAGTATCAATTTTACCGGAATAATCTATTCTGGAAATATTGGAGGGAAAATTTATTGGAGGACTACCCCCTTCATACGGAAATGATGTTCCCATTCTTGATACTTTTAATAGTTTCACATTCTTGAGATTGAGCATTGATCGGAAGTCATAATATTAAAGGGGATTCCATATGGGCGTTGTGCAGTTAGGACGTACAAACATTGGCGTACACATATCAATCACTAAATCAACTGTGACACTTGAGTTAAGGAACCATTTTAAATGTGTCTTGGTTAAATACAAGAAACGGAGAGTACTATGCCAGTCACTGTATGTATAGATTAATTTCTTGATGTACTGGGATATGATTTTGGTATCTAAAATTCAGGGAAGCTTTTCACACAATACATAGTAATAATCAAACTTAGGAGCGATCCAGGTTTGTCTATTGGTTGCTCTAGTGGATGGAAGAACACGGATGCATCTGTAAAACCTAGTTTTGGCTGCTTCGCAGGTTGTTGGATGGTCAATAAATGGTTGTAAGTGGTTTAGATCTAAATGCCAAAATATTTCACTGAGTATCTCAGTTGGGATCTTGAAGAATATGCTGTCTTTAACGGGTTCCTGTTTGACGAAGAGACTTTTCTGTGGCCTTTGGACAGCACCTATAGCACCACTACTACTCATTATGCCTTTGTCTGAGCAAAGCAGAAGTTCTTACCGATAAAGTCGTTGCAATATATAATTATGATGGTGAGGATATTTCCTCTCAGCGGTTCAAGTTCAACTGGGGTTTCTATCTTGTTAGCAGCGATTAATTATCAGTTTAGGTGCATGAGCTGACGTTTGCTTTTCTCAAAGCCTGACTCAATGTAATCTCTTCGGTTAGATTAGTGAGAAGGCTTTTGTCACCTTCCTACAGATAAACTCAACTGAGCAGTGCAACAAACCATTTCCACCTCTTTCTCAATGAATTTTCCAAATCAATTTCTTTCACCGTTCGAAATATTTTTTGTGGTATATAAAACTCAACCGGTTAAAAAATGTCACCAGTTGACTTACGATAATACTTGGATATCAGAATATTTTCTATTTATTACCGGAATATATTATATGTCTCTTTGTCATGATCTTATAATATATACTACCTTCCATATCAGCAGAGACCTAGATCGCACGCTGCCCGCTAGATAATTCTACGATGGCCATCCAGGCTCCAGCTGAGCTATATATTTATTAATTACTAGCCAAGGCTTGCCTTGAAGGCAAGCCGATTGCTTAAGTATATAGAGAATTATTCATCTTCGAATTCTTGATCAGCCTAGCTAGTACTTTGCTTGGTTAATATTAATATTTGAGATATGCATGGAACGTTATATATTATAATGTGTGATCTTATAATTATAATTAATTATAAGCTGTGCAGAATTTAATATAACATGCGCGCCCTGTATCTGAAATTTGACTGGATCTGAATTGAATCATGGTTATGAATTTAGTTAATCAGAATTCCTACCTGTCCTGAATCATACAAAATCTGGGTCTCAAAATATAATTTAACGTCTGAAGGGTTGATGCTGAAAAAACTTCAAGATTTCGAGATTACAAATGCCCAATCCGACCAGGCTAACTTGATTTGTTAACTTTTGGAATAGTAATACAGCTAACTACTGCGATTTTCTTCAAAGTTAAATTTAAGAGTTAGAATTAAAGTTAAAATGGTTGCAAATTCAATAAAAATGAATACATTCAAAACCACACATTCATAATTTCAAGGCGATACCTAGAATTACCGTCAGATATTAAACAATATATAATGGCTCAGTATTTATTTTAATTAGTATAACGATCACATAAATTATTATAAATTAATAATATAATATAATTATTATAATATTATATATATTTCTTATCGACAGCCAGCTAATATATATTAATTAAAAGCTAGCTAGATTAATTTTCCTATTATTAATTAATATAAGCTACGTACTCATGAAACTCAATATTGTTAGTGTAAAATTAATATTGTCTAATTACCACTTAATATATAATAATATATAAGATTGAGCAATACCGGAATGGTAACTTTGAATTACGGAAGTTTAAAGAAGTCATGATAGTTAATCTAAGATCAGACTTTATCCCGTTGAATAAATACGCATATATATATATAGATTAGAATATTCAGACCATATGAAAAGTCTAAGCTGAGGAGAATTACGAGAATAAAGAGAGAGAATCAACATCTAAATATATTCTGTAACATAAAGAATTAACTTAAACAATGCAGACATTAATAAGATCTAAAACTCAACACTCATATTATTAATGGTCAATATGTTGCAGGCCCGCGTGACGTTGATATGACTCGACTAATAATTAGATCTTTAAATTATATGTATACTAAATAATATTTTGTACTCATGATCAGATCTATAATATATATATATAATATTTAATTATATTATATTAATTAATAGCTGCTCTTGTACGCTATATCAGCAAAAACAATTATAATTAATTAATATGATTTAAATTATATTTCCGCGATAGATCGATACTAGATATTATATTATTAATAATTGAAAGCTGGAAAGCTGAACTGGTGTCCTAAATTCACGCCCGCAGAGTGAACTGAAATGGGTTTGGATTTTGTTGAAATTTTTGATCTCTTTGATCTCAGGATCAATCAAATTAGACTTATTGGAATCATACTGATCTATGATCCTCAACGTAAAAAGAGTAATTAAGAAGTACTTATAGTATTCGCTAGCTGATTTGCGTCATCTGACAATAACCTCATCAAGAGATTCACTCAAAACCAATGATTCATGAATCATCACCATTTTGTCCCAGAAATTCCACTTGACATGATTGACAACAACCAAAATAAATTAGTAAAATAGTGTAACGCCCAAAATGGTTGCAAATTATCCTGCATATAATAGATTACAGTCTAGTTAGTACTTTCCAATTATCATACCAAAAAACTACTGGCCACAGTAAGCTTGAGTGCTCAAAGCTCAGGAGCCCGAGAGTTATCAATATATCTAACTATTTCGGTACAAGACTTGATAAACTGAACATCTTTTGGTAGTATCATCAATTCTGGGTGTAGTGAATCGTGATGCATATTCATGGCGTTTATACCACTGTCGATAGAAACTCAGTTGCCGTGACGAAAATTCAGCCAATATCTTTTTCTCGATCTCCTGTTCAATCTCCCGTTCCTTTCCAAAACTTGGGTAATCTAACTTAATCTTTCTAGTGAGTTCTATACTTTCATCGTTCCGATAGCCCATCAAAATGCTAAAAAGCTGATGACGAGCGATAACCTGGTGCCTGAATGAATCTCTGTCATATCTCCATGAATAATGAACAGTCTCTACTGATTTTGGATCAATCATATCTCTCATTTTCACAAATTCAATCATAAAGCTTCGGCATTGATCACTTTCCATCCGGGGTTTGATGTTGAACAATATATTGAGATTGGAGCCTGTCGTAGTGATTTCTTCGCCGGCAATGGTATGAATACCAAATAATGGAATCTCGAAGAGTTTCGATTTATCTATTTTAAACATATCTATGAAGTTCAAAAAATCCACAAATGTAAAGTTTTCATTATAGATACACTTGAATTCCCGATTGATTCCACCAACCAGTCGGCATCTACCATGACATAAATTATAACAGCAAATTGTTGTAACACCAACTTATAGGTTTTCACATTTTTTCTATTTATATAGTAATCGCTGAGTGTCCTATTCAACAGAAAATCCACCGTTAATTGATCATTTTCACAGATGAATCTGCAAAACTTATGGAAACTTTCAAATCCATTGAAATAAATATTGTGCAAACTAGAAGTTGTGCTACATATTTCTAAATATGAAATCAAACGTACGGAACACTGATCTATTATTCGGCTTTGAGTAATTAAAACAGCTTTTTTTCTCAGTTTTGAGTGTTCTTGGAGAAAAGCTTTACACAGCAACATTCCGTTCGAAAATGGTTTTATCATAACTTATTCCTCCAGGGAGAAGTTTTCTGATACTCGTCGAATGATTCTTAGTATTTTTCATACCTAGCCTCTTGGTCTTTTCATCAAAATATAGTGAGCCAAATAATCTGTTCTCTTTGTAGTTTGAAGAGACTCGACTCAGTGGCGTTGAATTCAAGGTGAATGACTACAATTTCACGTTCCTTTTAAAAACTTGCCTGTTTTTTATTGGCACGAGCTGGAGAGGTAACGCTATATGTACACAGTTAATCAATTTGATGTAGAAATTAGTGCCAGATAAAATTCGTACCATCTCGGGATCGTATTTCAAATGATCATATACCAACAAGTCTTTAAGTATATCTTCATCAGTATTTGCTTTGTATAGTTCAACGTATGTGATCATACTACTGAGCTTTACTGAGCTTTCTGCTCTCGGACAACGTCCTGACAAGTTTCCTAATCTTCATAGGATCCACCATCACCAGAACATTCTGGCACTTTTCTTATTTGCTGGCGAAAGGATATAAATCCCCAGTGAATTTAGTTGAAGATTCATATTCAACATCTCTTCGATCTTGGGATAGCATTCCTCTTTCTGAAATTTCAATATTTTCTCTGACTTTTCGCCAATAATTCCGAGGAATGCCCATTCCAGCAGATTACGAGCTAGTACTATATTTCCAGTTGGTAATAGTATTATGTATATGGATGATAATAACTGCTCTACAGCACAATCATTGATTTTTCGATTGAGAGATAGCATTGCAACTAAAGAGTTTCTCGGAAGATGATAAAATATTCCCTTCATTAAATCTTCTGGAAGCCTATGAAGAGGAAATTTTTGGAATAACTTATTGCCATATAAGGGATACTTCTCAATATCATTACATAGATGCGGTTCTCCTTCTGTTTCCTCCATTGATTCGTATTGAAAAACCATACCACAAATCAAGCATATATGCGTCAAAGATAATATGATTTTGACAACTGTGATGACCCAGTCGAGTAGGAAGTGATATACTATGGACATTATGTGGGAAATGTGCTGAACTATGATTTCCAAATTCCAACATAGCTAAGGCTTTATAAGGTTATTATCATTGACTCGTTTGGAACAGGATTTAGAAATTAGAACTGTATATAATACACATATTCTTTTGGCTTATCCACCGGGCAGCGAAATAGTAAGACCAAGGAGGTTGTGATCCCTTGTCAACTTCTAGTCTCTCAAGAGTCAATATATAGACATGTTACTCTATGTAAGCACGTGAGTAATTCTATTATCTATATAATCTATTCACTTCAATTTGTTGCTACAACACTAGAATCGATACTGCGCAAAGAAATGAATGAAACAAGGCATATTAATCATTTGTCTCATTTCCAGCGGAATGCACATTATAACTCTCTTCCAGGCCCACCGTGAAGGTTGGAACTTGGCACGCCATGGAGCACTCTTGCTATGATAACGCAAAATTTTGGAATTAAGATTAATAAAATGCATATCTGTGATAGACGCCCCAGAATCACGTTTATGATTACCACCATGGAATAGATATAAATGGCCAATTCAGATGTTTAAGAATTTACCAATAGGAAGTTAAAAGATATAAACAAATCTTATATAGTAGTAGACAATCAGCATGTTTGGAATTGTTTTGGCGGTTAATGAGGGACTCAAGTAATAATTTCTTTAAAACTCGTGTATCGTTTTTGGATCAAATCTACCATTAGTACACAAAAAGGCAGACAGTCGGCAAAAAGCACGAGAACTATTGTACCGGTTGCAAAGTTCATTTCAGAAATAGGACATGTATATACATGCCAAACATATCAATACAGAATAATCTAATCAGTTTCATCGACAATACCATTTCTTAAAGCCCATTGTCTTCCACTAAGAAAAACACCAGCAGCATCAACAGCCCTCCTAGCATTCTTATACTCTTCCAAATCACCAAACCACTCATTAATCAGATCTTTAAAGCCAAACATCTTGTAATCCTTCTTACCTCCAAATTTCAACTGGTACTCCTCATCATTGATCTTGGTATTAGCATCGTTCTCATGCCCGATGAAATTCTTGGCCCAATGTGGCTTACCACCTACACCACCCATGACATTCTCAAAAATTCTATACCAGTGGTTGATCTTGACGTTTGTTCCAAATGGTCTATACATGGTTGCATTGATGTATAATGTCAATTGATCATTGGTGATGCTTGATTGAATAGGTTCATGTGTCAAGTGAGGAGTGTTATCTAAATATGGTCTCAAATTGTTACCTGGGACAGGGCCTGGCGCAATCAAGTCTCTTGCAGCTAAAAATTCTTCAAATTCTTCTTCAGTGGATGGTATATTTGTATTTGTTGTGTTAGAACATCTAACTTCCATTGGAGCATGTACAAAATAATCACCATTTGCCGCAGCTTTCTTAATTTCAAAATCTAATTGTTTCAAGACATCAATACCTTTATTTAAAGGAGCAGTCCATTCATTCACAAACTGGGAGAAGAGACAATCCATGTTTAAACCTTCCACTGAGCCTTGAACAGCATAATCACCTTTCCCTAAAGTCTCTACTCTACCATATTGTTCATGGAAGACAAATCTTTCAATGTAGGGAGTCAATCTTGGAGCAATATGCACTGAAAACCATAATAAGGATTCATAAAAGAAACGACCGAGTTTAGTACCGTACCATGAGGTTCTTGGTTTAGATAACGGTTCAGTTGTCTTTGTAGCTCTCCATAAGACACATTTTTCAGAATAAGGGAACCACCAACATCTAATAAACTCATTTGAAGTCCATATGTGGTCCCAATTTTTCAACAAAGTCTCAAACTTGATAATCTCTTGATTTGATTTGATCTGATATTGTGGAATTGTTCTAATAGTAACTTCCACGATAAGTCCAATCTTACCTAAGGATAACAACGCAGCTCTAAATAAACCAACGTTTTCAAAAGAAGAGCATTTAACTAGTTCACCATTGGAGTTCATTATAGTCAAATTAACAATTTGTTGAGAGACCAAACCATGGAATGGAGATGATCCATGGGTCCCCGTTGAGATAATCCCAGCCATGGACTGATCTGAAATGGAACCCAAATTCTGAATAGCCAAGTTTTCAGTCTTTAAGAACTCATTCAACTGATACACTCTTATCCCAGCTTCAACAGTAACATCTGCATATTTCCCACTGTGATGTTTAGTTACATTCAAGACTTTATTAAACCTGTCCAAGTTGACTAGCCAGTCATTAGTCATTGTTAAATCTGAAGGAGAATGGCCTGAACCGACAGTCATTAATGTTCTTTTTTGACGTTTGGCTTCATTGACTAAAGTTTTGATCTCATCGAGGGTTCTTGGTTGGAAGTATGCTTGTGGTTTACATTGGAAAGTACCTGCCCATGTCTTGTGGAATAATCGAGGAACTTGGAACGATTGGATTGAGTTTGAATTTGAAGTCATTTTAAGTGGATCTTACCAATTTTTTTTACCAGTTTTCCTGACTGTTTTCTATGATTTGACGATGAAGACAGTAGACTCGTGTTATTGTACATTCATTTCTATGTAAAATGAGTTTCAGCTTTCTAGTACTACACATTTAAGGGTTTAGCTGATCCGAAATATAAAATTGATCAAAATCACGTGAATTTCCGCACATGCTGTAAAATTTGGATAAATTGTATAGTGAAAAATTCGACGGTAGATATTTGCAATAGGGCACTAATTCTGTAATACAATTATAAGTCACCAATGAAAAAAGAATAATATTATGAAATGAAATAAAAAATCAAAGCAGCAAATTAAATGAGAGAATCAATATTTTATACCCAAAAGCGTAAAGTAAACTAAAGTTAAATAGCACCCTTATTTCTTAATAAGATAACTTCTTCTAAACATTTCATCAATACTATCTAAGTAGTAAACACCTTTATTTAAATGATCAGTTGAGCCTGTTGGCTTGAAACTCTTCTTTAAATGAGCAGCTTCTCTTAAATCAATAGCGGCCAAGTATTCTTCTGGTGTAGCAGTCTTTCTTGATTCTATCTTGGTCTTCAAGTCTAAGATGTTGGTAATGTGAGTGATATCGCCGACGACTTTAACACCGTATAAAGTTGATGCTAAACCGGAACCATATGAGAATATACCAATTCTCTTGTTTTGTAATTCTTCAGAACCAACGTGGTATAATAATGAAGAAAGAGCAGCGTATGCCGAACCAGTATACATGTTACCAGTGTTTGTTGGAAGTATCAATGATGGTGAGACTCTTTTAGCTGTTGATTCTTTAGCTAATCCCAAGAATGTCTTTTCGATGACTTTGTCAGATAATGATTTTTCATATTCAATTTGGGATAATGAGGTATCTAATTCTGGGAATTTGGATGGATCAGCTTTGAAATCATTGTACAACAATCTGGCGTATGATTTAACAACCAACTTACAAGTTGGGACATGGAATGCATTATAATCAAAATGATCGATACCAACAGCATCTTTAGAAACTGGATCTTTCACCAAGTTGGCTTTGAATGCCTTTTGAGAGTATGTTTTGTAACAGTTATCCAAAGCTTTGACGTAACAACTCAATGAAAAATGACCATCAACAACAGGATATTCAGAGGTGAAATCAGGTTTGAAGAAATCATAAGCATGTTCCATATATGAACCTCTGACATTTTCAAAGACAATTGGAGCATCAGGACCAATTAATAAGGCAACAGTACCAGCACCGCCAGTTGGTCTTGCAGCACCTTGAGAGTAGATGGCGATATCACCACAGACGACAATAGCATCTCTTCCATCCCATGATGAGGATTCGATCCAGTTGACTGAGTTGAAAATAGCGTTGGTACCACCGTAACAGGCATTGATGGTATCGATACCTTCAATATCATTATTTGAACCAAATAATTGCATCAAGACAGATTTGACAGATTTGGATTTATCCAATAAGGTTTCAGTACCAACTTCCAATCTACCAATCTTGGAAGTATCGATACTGTAGTTTTCAATTAATTTGGACAAGACAGTTAATGACATTGAGTAGATATCTTCTCTGTCATTGACGAATGACATATTGGTTTGACCTAAACCAATAGTGTATTTTCCAGCTGGAATACCATCATGTTTTTCCAAGTCTGATTGATTGACACACTGTATGTTGTTAGTATTTTGTTTTCTTTTGCCTTTCTTTCGAATCTTTCCATGTTTAAACGCCCAAACCAGTTTTTTTTAGGTAAAGAACAGCTATTTTTGCAAATGTGGTTGTAACAGAGGGAAAATTGGAGCTTGCAGTCGGAAAAAGCGAGATGAACAGAATCACTTACTTGAGAAGGAACGTAGACTTCGATACCTTTGATACCGATGTTTTGAGGAGCAGTCATTGGTTGTATATAGGTTTCTAGTGGATGTTTGTAGCTATTTGCAAATAGTCGAAATAATCAAAAGTTGCAAAAGATTCAGTTTGGCGATTCTAAATCGACTTTTATCTGACGAATCTCGTTTCGTCGTAACCAAAAAATAGAGTTTGTTCGCGATGTCTTTTATTTATATAAATTATGTAATCATTCGAGTTTAATAAGTGGGAAGACACAAGAAGAGCTCATACACATATTACATAGTGCTATTTTGTACTTGCAAGCTAGCAGTCTATTAATTGTAGACAGCAAAGTGCACCAAAAGTATTCACGAATCACAGTTAAATGTTAACACTCTTTCACGAATCACTTGGTTCAAACTTCACTTCATGATGCTCGTTTGATGATCTCTCGTATATCTATTTATTTATACGGAATGCGGATGCCGCTCAATATCAGACGTTAGCGAGTTGTATTATCTTGTATAGCGATATTCAACAGAATTAAAGCACTGAATTGAAGGCAATTAGTGGAAGATGAAGTTGAATTAACCCAGTGTTTCAATTGCCTATCAACCCCATAAATTACACCATCAAAATGTATTAACTGTCACTGAAACCCGTTGATTTTTGACCAATTTTCATCAATTTCTCAACATCAGGAAAACTGGAAACGATGAGAACAGCAAAACATTATCATCATGATGAGATCAGATTCAGCACAACACCTTCTATTGTATACTCATCGTTGATAGTACTCAGTCTAAGATATCGAATAGCCGATTACAAATAGATCAATTATATATTGTGGAGTCTCACATGTTCTGTTCAACTGTGGCTGTCTCATTCAAGTATAAATCAAATCAAATCTCAAAATAACAAGATAAAAAAGAAAGCATACAATCAACATGTTCAGATCCAAATTTCTATGGCGCTCTGTCAGGAGACTGAGCTCTTCATCAGGACCACCAAAATCCAACAGATTTATCATCAGCTCATTGTTTATAGGAACGGGATTAGGATTAGTTATAGGCTCCAAGTACAGAGAATACACCACCAGACAAAATCCTCCTCACGATTTATTCCCGTTCACCTCATCCACACCACTCAATGATCTCCAACCACCTCAGTACGGGAGTGCAGAAGAGTCTACAGCAGCTCTCAAAGAAATCAGCACATTTCTCAGCCCTGACCAAATCTCACACTCACAAGATGAAATCACAAGCCATTCAGATTCGTTCTTCAACACGCATCATGCTAAACCTGGTGAGAAGCCAACTGTCATCTTATATCCAGATTCCACAGACCAAGTGTCCCAAATCTTGAAAATCTTACACAGATACTCAATCCCAGTGGTACCAAACTCTGGATTAACGTCATTAGAAGGCCACTACATCCACACCAGAAACGGATTTGCCCTAGATCTATCCCACATGGACAAAATCATCAAATTAAACAAGCAAGATTTAGATATAGTGGTTCAACCTGCTGTTGGATGGCAAGATCTCAACGAATATTTAGCTCCAGAGGGACTAATGTTTGGACCTGATCCTGGACCGGGCGCTCAGATCGGAGGGATGATTGCAACTTCATGTTCTGGTACGAATGCATTCAAGTACGGTACGATGAAGGACAATGTATTGGGCCTCACTGTTGTTTTGGCAGATGGTACTGTGATCAAGACTAGAAAAAGACCGCGTAAGACTGCTGCTGGATACAATTTGACTAATTTATTTGTTGGAAGTGAAGGTACGCTTGGAGTTATTACTGAAGCTAGTTTAAAGCTCCATATCAAGCCTGCTAAAGAGGTTGTCTCGGTTGTTAGTTTTGAAAATATTGAGGATGCTGCAAAGACGGCACAGGAGATCTTGCAAGTTGGTCTTGCACCTAATGCTATTGAGATTGTTGATGAATCAATGATGAATTTTGTTAATCAAAGCGGTGTATCTAATAGGAAATGGATTGAGAAACCAACACTTTTCTTTAAGATTGGTGGGTCTTCTAAATTGATTGTCAATGAACAAATTAGTCAAATCAAATCAATAGCTAAGCAAAACAAAAACATATCGTTTGAATTTGCCCGTGATGCAGAAGAAAGTTTGGTCTTATGGGAAGCTAGGAAATTAGGGCTTTGGTCTACTATTGATTATGGAAGATCAATCGATCCAGATATGAAAGTATGGACCACAGATGTCGCTGTTCCCATCTCCAAGTTATCAACCATGGTCAAAGAGACGACCGAGGATATCAAATCACATAATTTTTTGAAATCTGTTATGGGACATATAGGTGATGGTAACGTTCATTTCTTGATTTTGTACAAGGATGAAGAAGCCGCTGAAGCCAAGAAATTAGTTGACAGAATGGTTCAGAGGGCATTAAGCTACGATGGTACCTGTACTGGTGAACACGGAGTTGGCTTCGGTAAAAGAGGCTATTTAGTTGATGAATTGGGTGAAGATACAATCAGCGCGATGCGACGTATCAAGATGGGTTTTGACCCAAAGCGAATCTTGAATCCTGACAAGATTTTTAAAATTGATCCAAATGATATACATGAATAGAGTACGGATTATAATATACAATATTAGTACAATTCTTAAAAATTTATATTCCCATATTTTATTACATTTCAAAAGGCAGAATCAAATTCTCCACCAACCAATCTATACTCTTATTCCCCTTAGCAATCCTATAACCTTCTAGCACATCAACAACGTGATCCTCACCTAACCTGGGAGCCCACTTTTCAATATAATTGTAAATCATAAGTCTTGTATAATATTGTCTGCTTACCAGAGGCTCGGATCTCCAAAGTGGTCTGTATGTTTGTTCAAGTGTGATTAATGATGGACCGGATGCGACTCCATATTTGAACTCTTTATATACCAAATTTACATTTCGTGGTTTCTCTAATATGTAAAATTGTGATGGATTCACTTTTTTTTGACCCCGGTTTTCACTTTCTTTCCCTTGATCTTCGTCATTGCCTTTACCATTTGATGCGGTTTCTTCTGACTGTTGCCTTGGTGAAGATTCATGAGCACTTGAACACATAGAATTGGAGAAATGATGAAAGTTCCCTTGCAACGAGCGGAAGTTACTTTCTAGTATATCGAGCCGCTTCCCTTTGGCTTCCGTGTTTAGTTGTAATTTTTCAAATCCTTGTTTCATTACTTGGGCTAGGTTGTTTATGCTTTGTATGATCTCGTTGTTTGATGATGTTGTTTCCGGTTGGTACTCTATCGCTAGTTGTGGTTGGTTTCGAATATCATTATCCTCTGTTATTCCTGATGCAAATTCAGGTGTGCGCTGGTGATGCACTGGTTTCATTGGGATACTTCTCTCTTGCTCAGATTTGACTGGATTGAGTTGAACATTGGTGCTGATTTCTGGTTGTTCATACTCTGGAGAAACAGGCACCAGTTGCAATCTGCATGGAACAAGTTGATTGGTATTTACATCAACAATCTCTTTAGGCGGTGAGGACCTAGAAAAATCAGCTGCTCTTGGTTCAGAATCAATATCGTGAGGATGTTCAGCGAAATACTCCTCTTGTAGTTTCTCAAACTCTTTGTACCTCTCTGTCTGGAACACAGCATGATTGAAAATAGGATGCGTTGAATGTACTGGAAAACCAGAAGTCACCATAGATCTCCTCCAGAAATATAAATCTTGTATCACCACTTTCCTCAAAAAGCCATCAATGTTACCAAACCCTCAACACTATCCACATCAGCTGGTTTCGATAAACCCTTATGACGTTTAGTCTACCTTTCAGTATCATCTAAGCCAAAATAATCATCAATTCTGAAGAAAATCATTTTTTCAAGTTCCGCGCCAGGTCTAATTGCATCTCTCTCACACACATTGTCTCCATCAATTGAAAACCCACCCATACATCTAGCAACATCAACATGAAAGGGCATCACTTCTCATCCCATTTATGTTTTCCGAATTGGCTCAATTTATCTATATCTAATCCAGCGATATCTGCACAGTTGATAGATGTTTCCACTCTTGACACAGACTCGTGGAACTTGTACTTGATGTCCGGGGACTTGTAAATCTCGGCCAACTGTGTATGGTGGATCTGGTATGTGTAAGGGGCGCGACTATCTATAGAAGCAACTTTCTTTTGAGATGGGGAGTTTCTTATCGCGGATTGTAAGTTAGGGTTTCTTACCATGTACATCATGAAGAAATTGTAAGCCATGGCTGATATAGGACAGCAAGTGACGTTCTTATGGCGAGTTATTATAGAAACTCTTTCGGTGGCATTTGATGATGGTATTTTCATAAGTAAGCATTCAAGCGGTTTGTTTGATTCACTGTCTCCCACTTTTTGGTATGTCACTTGGGATATAACCATTCTCTTGAATTTTGATGAGGTGAGGAACCCACTGTGTATTACAAGCTGAGCAGTTAGCAAAGTAGTTTGTGCTTCCTGAAAGCACTTCAAATTGACAGTGCTGAATTCTTTCAAATCAAATTTAGGTGCAGAATCATTGGTTTTATACCTTTCCACTTCTTTAGCAAGAGAATTAGTATTTGTATTCGAATCTGAATATGGTTCCAATTTCGATTCGACCAGATTTATCTGTTTCCGTCTCAGTTGAACAAACTTGGTCACTTTTTCAGTCCGTGGGAACTCCCAAAAGTTCGATTTATCTTTTTTTTTTTGTTCCTCCAGGATCTGGTGATGATAAAGATGCACCAATGCCGTAACATAATTCTCTAATGATGAAACTGAATATGGGATTTTCACAGACTCGGATTCTCTCCTCACATGGCCTCTCTCATCAAGCATCCTTGAAAATGCTAGAACTCTATCACTTGTTACTCGTGAGCTGTTTTTTGAATCTGGAAATGAGTTCTTGGCCCACTGTGTATATTCTTTCTATCTTAAAGCATATTTTCTTTTGGTGACTGAATTTTGGCTTATTTGGTGTGAAGGCATTTTTTTACTAATTGAGGAGGATGAGGAAGATAGCGATATAATTGGCGCAGTTTCTAAATCAGCTGTTTCTGCTATTGAAGTGATTTGTTTTGGATCACAAGGTAGCTCAGCTGATGTTTCTTCTCCATTTTCAGCTTCTGGCGGAGGCAATGGATCCAGTTCCAATACCTTTTCCTTTTCAACATTGAAACTTGGTGATGGTGATGGGATCTTCCCAGCTTCCTCAATAAATTCAACAGCTGGCACTAGTTGTGGTATGTCCTTGTTATCATCAACTGAAGCATCAACTTGAGATCGCTCATTTTCAGTATCCACGACCATCTCATTAGTTGACCCATTAGTTGATTCAGAAGTAAGTGTCGATTGAGCCACTTTCTTCACAACATTATTGGTCTCAGTCTTTGAATATTTCGTCCAAGTTGAATCTGTTTCTGAACTACTCATACTTCTTTTAGCTTTGGTTGAGGATTCGTTCTCTTCTTTCTCTTCTTTGTCTTCTTTTTGTTTTCTGTTCTTCTCCTTCTGCTGTTTCAAGTAAAGGAACCTGTAAACTTCTTCAGAGCGTGGATGGCGCCAGAGATGAACATCCACTTTCTTCTTCTCTTCATATATCTGCTGATAGTAAAGATCCACAATTGCAGTAACATAAACCAGAATCTCTCCGTAGCTCTTATTATAATCAACCAGTTCCATAAACTCTAACAAGCTAGCTCTTGTAACTTTTGTTGCTTGCTCTGAATTAGGGTATGTTATATTTGCCCATTCTGTGTACTCTTTTTGTATGACGATGTGTGGGATTTTGCTTTGGAATATCACTTGACTTCGGTACTTTTGGTGTACTATGGGTGTACGTTCTTCTTGAACAGGCATCATTGGTGTGGCTGATGGTTGAATAGTATTTTGGATGTTTGTATTTGTGTTTTCTTCAGTAGAAATGATACTTATATCGCCAACCGTATCACCCTTTAAAGAAGGTGCAGAGGCTTCTACCACCAAAGCATCATCCTTTGAAAGAATAGATTGATGTGAAGCTTCCTGCTCATCCTCCTCCTCATCAGTAATTGGGTGTTCGCTTTCTTTATCATCGGCGTCTTTCATTATTTCATCATGATCCTCTTCTCGATCCTCCAATGCTGTTGCAGTTTCAGTTGCTTTGTCGGCGTCCCCATTCGCCTCTTCATCATTATCATGATTTTCTGAATTATTCAAATTGTGTTGTTCCAACACCTTTTCACTTTCTCTTGTAGCAGCATCTTGTTTGCCATTATGCGACTTATTCAACCATTTCTCACCACCCAAGCTAGAATTAGCTATGATTGCTTCAACTTTAGCAAATATAGCTGCCATCTTCTCTGCTGAAGGCGATTCATCTTCCACTTTCTCTAACTTATGATCCGTGCTGTCAAATGACATATCTGTTATCATTACTCGATTGAAGAAAATCGAAATTTTTTTGAGCAAAGTTGTGTTGTTTCTGGTCTCTTCTTGTAGAATGGTTCCAATATGTCATAATCAGCATACCATTGACTGCAGCGAGCGAATTTAAAGAACCTTTCAATCGGCGCTAAAACCGTTAATGAGTATAATTGATATTTGACAAAATGTCAAATTCAAATCTAAATTCGCAGTGCCATTTATTTTGCAGCGATATCGTTCAGCACTGAGAAGTATTAATTACGTTACAGAATTTGGAAGTTGCAACTCAATGTTTTGATTGAGCAGGATTTAGGATTCAGGATCAGGTCCAAAATCCAAATCGTACATGAAACATGTGAAATATTGAAAGAACTACAATAAAATCAATTGAAATTATTATGGATATAAAAGGGTTAAACCACATATTGAACTAAAGAACCAAGTAAGAATAATGACTAGCATCAATTAGAAGAAAGGAAAGCACCGTTTTGTTTGCAAACATATTATATGACTCAGCCATCAGCTTAAAGCAAAGAAGCTAAAGATGGTAAGATTGAAGCAACTGAAGATGGAGACAAAGCAGCTGAAGAAACATCACCTAATAATGAGTTTAAGATATCTTCAACACCATCAATAATAATACCTTCACCAACAGTGAAGATTGAGTCAAAGACAGCACCGGCGTTATCTAAGGCACATACAACAGTACCATCAGTTGGACAGTTGACTTTACAACCAGCTTCAGTACAATCAATTTGGAAACCAGCTAAGACTTCTAAACCGTAGAAAACGGAATCAAAAGCACCAACAAGGGTACAGATAGCTTGTAAATCATCACCACACTTAGTTTGACAGACACCTAATTCAGTGGTACAGTAAATAGTACCTCTAGCAGTGGAGGTGAAAGTTGGCAATGGAACGGAAGCAGAAGCAGTACCAGAGGAGCCAGTTAATTCACCAATGATTTCAGCTGGAGTACCTTCACCAGAGATGGCGGTTTCATGGGAGCCAGAGACATCTGAGTATGAGTATGAATAAGTGTAAGTGTATTCATCAGCAACTGGAGTTGGAGCTGGAGCAGCTAAGGCAGTGGCAGCTAAGGCGGAAACAGCGAGGATTGATTTGATTTGCATTGTAGGATATGAAGCGAAGGAGTAAGAGTTATTAGTTGATATTAGATATTAATAGTGTTGTGAATAATACAGCAGAACATATCCATTTATATACCATTCTCATGTTACTCAGCTCACTCATTTAACTAGAGCTGATGTAGCAAAACTATTCTCAAATCCTTGACACTTTCATTGTTCAATTGATATGATCATATGAATATTCAAGTCAAACTAAAATGAAAACAAACAACTTATTGTCTCATTGCTGAAATTCACTATGTGTATACCTTTGTATATTTTTGTATAAATTGATACTACCATTTTTGTCCTTTTGAAAATTAACCTCATGTCTGGAACCATCCTCGATCCCTGTCAAAATGTGCAACGATTGTTCATGGCTGCAACATGTTCTGCGGCTTATTCTAATTCGGATATCGATCTTTTCTCAATCAAGCCAGAATAACAACAAATTCAGACCATTTATTTGTCCAACTAAGAGTCTCCCTTCTTGACTGCGCATGTGCCATGTAGCTATAACTAGTCATTGGTCAATGGTAATTGCCATTAAGCGGATTATAATTTATGACAAGTACTGTGTCGGCCCTAGATTCACCAATTCAGCATTTAAAAGCCCTATTCAATAGTTCTATAATAATGCGATTACATCGTAATGATCTAATGATCATCATCGAAGAATCAGAGCAACCAATATATATTTCATTATTCAAGTATTCAACTCTTCAATATTGGATGTATTAAGTACCTCGTCAATCATCAATATATTGAAACTTGAAATATTCTTTTAAAATTTGATAGTTATTAGTTGACATATTTCAATTACTTTCTTTGTTGAATAAGGTAACTATGGTTGATAAATTATACCAATCCCGATTCCCGACTCTTCACTGTCCAGGCCTCATACTCAAAATTGCAGGTTCTTGAAGCTTCTCCTGCCATTTCTAATTCAAGTTTTAAGATTCCCGGCAATATTTTTTTAACGAGCTAGTGAAGAAAATGGCATGAGCGTATACGCCGTGCAACTTGCAAGTAATGAAATTGATTGAGATTATCTTTGATGAAATATAGCAATTTGCAACGCTTCAAAAGCCAAAAGTTCAGAATAAGTTTTCATGGAAGGTTAGATTCATGCAAGAGATTAAAACAGAGATTAAAACAGAGCCACAAGTTTTGAGATTCTAAAATAGCTTATAAAGCTTAAATATTCACAATAGTATTGAATTGAAAACATTTATTAAAACTTGGGGTAATTTTTGGAATTATATAGTTGTTTTATGTTGAATAATCCTTCTGAGTATTGGCTCAAGTATGGAACCAATTGATTGTTGTTAAATAAGTCGTTGATTTGGCGATATGTTCCTGACGGTCTACCAGCTATAAAGATCCCAGGCAGATTTCCATTTCCATTGGTGTTTCTATCTTCATTCATACTCCCTTGATCACGCAATTCTTTTACTATTGGTGCATTATTTGTTGAATCATGATTTGGCAATTGATTAATATATTCAGTCAATTCTTTGGAATATGGATGTTTGGATATTGATACAACCATAGGTTGTGGTATAATTTCAATGAATTGGGTTAATATCTTCTCAAATTTAACATTTTCATAATCATCAGATAAAAGGAAGATTGTGACTGGCGATAACACGCAATTATTTGTTTAAATTCATACTCTGGATTGAATTCATTGAATTGGCTCAGTGTGGCAGTTAATGAATTGAAGTTTGTCTGTGGTTCACTGACTTGAGACTTGGGTGTGCTGAAATTTGAAGACAATATTATAAAGAAGACTGTGATTATTATATAAACCGGAATTAGTTGGTGGGTTCTTTTCTTTGGAACTAATGTTTCAATATCATATTTTTTCCATTCATTCTGTGTGATCATCGTGCCAATTCGATAATGTTATGGGAAATTATAACTTGACCAATTCATGTGGATTCGATACTTTTAAGTACTTTTCAGATATCCTTTAAGCACTTCTAAGTGCGGTCAATACTAATATCAGTATCATGTTCCAGATCTCTATAATTAAGTTAAGTTCAAGATGAAATACCAAAAATGACCAAATTTCAACCAGATTTCACCATAAAGTTTTGACACATTTAAATTAAATTAATTTCCATGTTTGTTTCGTCCTCATAATTAAGCTTCTTTTGTCTCCGTCTTTTCTTTCTGTTCATCATGATTTTTTTTTTTTTAATATTAAACATATTATTGGAAGCTTCTATATAAGCACACATCATAGTTAAAATGATGGTAGTGTGAGATTCAAGTGACCGAAAATGCAAAAACAATCTATCAGCCTAAGACCCTTTCCGATTCTGAACACAGATTTAAACATTATTTGGGCTGCACCCAGGAACCTTCAAATTGCCACTTTCTGCAAAAAATTGTTAGAGCTTCTGCCATTTTCTTTGTGTCAATACCACAATAGCGGCAAAAGAAAATAAAAAAAAGCTCCTCATCAGGGGCTCGAACCCTGGACATTTCGGTTAACTATGCGAAACTAATCCTTAAAAGCCGAACGCTCTACCAACTGAGCTAATGGGGATGGAACTTAAAAAATAAGAATTTGAGTTGAGTATTTGTTGAGGTCGATCAAAAACGTGATATTGTACGAGCCGCTGGCCTCATTGAAGGCTAATATATAGAGATCACACGGATTCCTCGTGATTATAAGCGGGTAGCCTTATAAATCAGCTGATACCGTCTCAGAAATTGTCTCCGATAAGTCTCCATATGTCTTACCAGGGCCAGCTAAGGAAACCATAATATACAGCGACCGTAAGACTGCTCGGACAAACTTTTTGAAATGGTCAGTGATAGTATTGAGTCCTGAATACTTGCTAGTAACTAACTTGTAAGTACCGAACCTGATACTAGGAGGTCACGACTCAATGATATGTACCTGTAATCTGTGATCATGAGTGACGAATATATAGCCCATATTGAAACAGCTAGAAGGGTATATTATCTGATATCATATTTAAAGCTTTGAATAGTACGTACAGTGTACTAGTAACTACGTTACTACTGACCTATTCGAAACTCATATATATATATATATGTGTGTACGTCACGTAACACATATAATTTCAATCTTGAGTTAGATACATCATGACAGTTGTCGAATATAATATGTAGATATAATATAGATGCTATATATATGCTGGATTAGCGATATATATTCATGAATCGACGGCCTAGTACAGCTACATGTGCCTTCAAAATATGTGAAAACGAATATATATATTTTCGAACAAGTTATACAAGCTTCATAATAGAACAACATTTAATATACACTATAAATTATAGATAAAAGATATTACTAAAAATGCAATAAGAGAATTAAATTGATCCTTCTAAATCATCTAATGTAAATTTTTTGATTTGTGGTCTACCGCCATTAGGGCTAGAATTTGAATTTGGTGATGTTAATAATTGCAATAAACTATTAGCTGGCGATTGAGTTTTGCTATTGTCGTGACTTTGATTCGAATTTTGATTCATAAAGATATCAAGAGGTGAATTTGAACTAAAGTTAAGATTGGAGTTACCATTGGTGTTTTCTTGGGTATTGAAATTTGTGATTGAATCTCTAGAGGATGTTTGGAAATTATCAGTATTATTGAAGAACCCACCAGAGAAGCTTTCAATTGGATTGAAGTTTCTATTTGAGATGGCTGACGTATTCATACTTGAAATATCTGGTGTAAATCCTGAATCATCTGAGAACATTGGTTGTGTCTTTGGATTATTCAACGTTTTCAAGTCATATACAATAGATGTATCATTGAATCCTGCTTGAGTTCTCATTGAGTTGTTATATGACAAGTCAGGCTGAACATTCTTAATCTCGAGATCATTTTGATTCGACTTTTTATTTAATTGTGACCCATTTAGTAAGTCTAGTAAGTTGCTGGAATTTGTATTTGAATTACCAGTGTTGATTGAAGTGACCACAGAATTTGGTTCAACACTTGGGGTAATACTTGAACTGGCACTTTGATAATTTGATCCATAGTTCGAAAAATCATCCTTCTTTAAAAGTTTAATGATTGGGGCAATTCTTTCAGCTGTTGGAACTAGTACAGGTTCAATAGAGTCTTTCAGTAACTCATTTTCAAACTCGTAATCACTATCAATATCAAGCTGTTCATATAGACTGTTATTTATACCATGTGCGTCATGAACATTCAAATCTTCGAAATCTTCAAAATCCTCGAAATCTTCGAAGTTCTCATATTCCGAAACTTTTGTGTTAAAGACTGAATTATCAACTTCTTCACGTTTTTGAAATACTGGAACATTTTCTTTAGCATCTTGTAAAACTGATTTCGATGCAACTTCTTTTTTGGTCAACAAACTAAGAAGATCTTGCGATGCAGAATTTTTAACCGGTTCGACTTGCTCTTTAGGAACGCTTACTTGCCTTTCCTTTGGCTTATTCAACATATTCAATAAAAAGTTTGAATTCGTTTGTTCTTTAGTTTCTGGCTCATCAGCTTTTGAAACATCTGCTGATCTCTTAAGTATCGACACTTTCTTTTCTCTTGGTTTTTCTTTCAGTATTTCCTTTGGTTTTTCTTCCTTTGGAACTATTTGTCTTTCGATGCTATCAGATCTTTCAGATCTATTGAGTATAGACAATAAGTCAGTCTTATTTTTATCCTTTGAATTTTCCGACCCATTGCTTTGAGGTCTCTTTAATAAAGTTACTTTCTTCAAGCTGATGTTAGCTTGATTTCTAATATTTTGTTCAATTTCATTAGATGGTTGATTCATAATATGATTTAGTTTAACTTTGGAGATAGGAACCTCATCTTCAACTGAGAGATATTCTCCCGACGATGACGAGGAATGTGTACCAGAACGAATGTTGACATCACTTTCTACTTTAGCAGGTCTTTTCAATAAAGTAATTTTCTTACCTAGTAATTTTTCACTTGATTCATCTGATTTACCCAGTTTTTGATTCATGTTAAATAAACCCAATAAGTCCTGAGCTTTGCTCAAATTATCAAAGTGAGGTTCCTTTATTGTATTTGCTTTTGGAGTTGGTTTGCTATTCAATAAAGATAATAATTCTTTTGAATTAGCTTCGGAAGATCTTCCAAATCCCATTTTTGGTTTCTGTATATTGATTGGATTTGGTAATTGAGGTTCTAGTCTTTCAAATTCATTTACCTGAACAGGGCTATACTGTCCCGGTGTTTGAGACACATTCGCAAGTGGAATGTTGTATTGGCGAGGAGTTAATGATGGGAAATTGTTTGGAAATTGAGGGAACGGTGGTGGTGGGAAAAATGATTGTATCGGAATAGGTATACCATGTGGTACAAATGGATGGACAAACGGTGGATATTGAAGCTGTGCCATACTTGACATAATCTGCTGTTCTTGTTGATAGTTCATTGGATTCGATGAATCCTGGTTTCCTTGACTTTGATTTGTTGTGACATTCTTCAACATATTTAACAAGTCACGTCCTGCGTCTTTCTGTATTTCATCATTGATTCCCAATAAGCTCTTTAGTTTCAATTCCGCGTTCAACTTCAATTCTCCTTCATCCAAACCACCCTTATTTTTGTTGATCCAACCGATTAATGGCTTAAGCATTTTCGAAACTAAGAAAAAATTATTTCTGTTAACGCGACAGTTTTCATTCAATTGATTGATATCATGCCATTCAATAGCAGCAATTTCGTTTCTTGCAATAGGTTGAAAATCGTAATCTTCAGGTATATTTCGGATGAGATAAATTTTGTGATTTTTGCCATTGATCGTTCTTTCAATATAATCATTTTCACTTATATAATCTTCGGCTTTGAACCCTGTTTCTTCTTCTACTTCTCTTATGGCACAGTCAAGATCACTTTCGTCTTTTGATATTTTACCTCTTGGGAACCCCCATGATTTTGATTCAACGCCTCTGACTAATAACACCTTTGATAAATCTTTATTGAACAAGGCCGCACCTCTAACGGGGATAGTGTGTTTATATTTTCCGAATATTGTTATTGCGTCTGCTGGATCACCCCATTTCCATATTAGTGGGCATTTTTTCAATAACTTTGTGGAAAATGCTTTCATTTTTAAGATTGGCAATGCTGGATTAAGTTGACGTATAAAATCAGTATAAAACCATTGAGCTTCTTCAACTTGAAAAAACACTCTCTGATGAAATATTAGTACTTCTTCATGCAAAGATCCAGTTTTATAAACACACTGGAATAATCTCACCTCAATATGATATTAGGAAAGAAAACACATACTTCTATGGAAGATAAATCTTCATCGGGACAGTTTATAAGAAATCTAACTAGCAAATCTTCTAGTATCATATCCACGGACTGCGTGGCTAATCCATCTCTCAATTGTATGGACATCTTTTGTGATGGTTTAAGCGCCTGTATCTCTTGTGTTTAATTTGCAAAGTAAAATATTTGGTGCTCAGTTCAATGGTTATTCAGAATGTTCACTTTGGTTGGTTGGGTCTGCGGGTAATGTCAATTTTCTGAACGCTTACAGATCCACCAATTTCGATATCGGATTCGCGAATCTTGATGAGCTTTTCAGCCAAATATGGAGAAACAGTCCATGATTATAATACAAAAACGATATTAAAAGGGACAGGAGAGAAGAACAGATGATATCAAGGAGACAGTTTTCATCTAGCTCAACACAGCACATCTTCGGAGCTTTGCTGAAAACCTTACTGGGAACGGCCACCAAACCGTTCAAGGTCGAGCCTATATTGAGACCCATTGGTTTGAGCAGTCCCATTAGTTTGAACACCCTCAACAACGCTATTTCTGGTGTCGGTATAGAGGTGTTCAACAAGGATGTCAGGATGAGAAAGAGAGAAGTGCTACAAAAAGAATTGTCTATCTCTGGTATGCATGATGTCCATATATACCGTAAGACTAACGGGAAGGTATTCATTAGCCCTCCATCATATTTCAAAGCTGATAAATCGTTATACTTTCCAAACTTCATGAGTAAGACATTGGATGGCCAGCAAAATATTTTGTTTGACAAACTCAAGGGAAAGGTGAATATAGTGAGAGCTTATACTGCCTTAAGTGGAGACAAAAGCTCACAAACATTTTTCAAAACTGCAGAGGGATCGGGCTCATATCTTTACGATTCTGGTTTCAGAAGCTTCCAACAAGAATATCCAAATAGTCAAATAATTGAAGTAAATATAACTGAAAACTTTTTAAAGGCTCTCATTGTTAAATTATCTGCCGGAAAGTTAAGAAGCTCTGTTCCCAAGGAGAGACAAAGCACTTTCTTTACGATAGCCAGAAAGTTATTCCCTAGAGATATCAGAGAGGAAATCAATATGTACAATTTATACAGCGGATATGTTTACGTATTGGATAGCGAGGGAAGAATTAGATGGGCTGTATGTGGTGATAGTACTGAAGCTGAGTATGCTTTATTATGGAAGTGTGTTCGCGGCTTAGAAAAAGAGCTTCTATCTGCAAGCGAAAAATAATGAAAACAGCTTATTGATAAGCAAAAATGTACATATATAATTAAGCTGTATATCTGTACAAAACTCTTTATAAATTGCACGAATATATATATATATATATATACAACGACATATTTGAGATTTCCTAGCATTCAATATTGCAGATTGTATATATGGATGATCGCCGGATCATCATTCATGAGAATATATGAATTGTAAGTTTTAACTAATATAGCTATCGGCCTAGCGTTAATTATTAATAGTGCCTTTTTTTGGGCTCAAGACATAATACAATAACATATAACGTTATATAAAAGTCGTAAGCTCTCTGGATGTTGGAATCTTCTAGGGGCTGAGTTCTGACTTTACATTGTCATAGATTTTTGGCTTTTTTACAACATGTAGTGTCTAGTGTCCTTATCTACACGTATAATGGAGGAAGACGTGCCGGAGACCAACATAATACTGTTGATAAGATTTATTAATACTCTCCTTGGATATAATGGTATGAAGTACCAGAAGAGAGAGAGTATCTATATAGACGGAGATGAGGAGTATATATAGTGCGAGTCATGTGAGAGCAATGCTCTGAAGATGCCTGATCTGTAATGGCAGCAAGATATGTGAGCAGAAGGGCTCATATCGGGCGTAAAAATAAAATAAAATAAAATAAAAAAATCAAAAATAGTACTTTGGGTGATTTTGCTCCTCCTGAAATCATAGGCTTCACGACAGTTGTCAATGGTGCCAAAGCTAAAATCTCTCAAACAACTTCTGCCACCACTAATGGTTCAAACAGATATAATATCTTAAGTCAAGCAGAGGAAGATACTCAAGACGAAGATGGTGTCGAAAAAACTGGTACGGAAAGACAACAATTGCCAGATATTGATATAGATCAGAATCGTTCAGAAAATGATGATGAGCGTGAAGATATCACTGGTGAAGCATCTTCTTTTCCTTCTTCAAATGTTTCAGCTGCTACACGTACTTCTACAGGTTTTCAACTTGAAAACTCGTCGCGTCCGTACTCTACTGAGGATAGAGCCAAAAAATCTTCCAAAATTGCATCCGATGTTCAGAAACTCCTGAAACCAAAATCCATTCAGAAACCAGGAGCAGAAATCACCAAACCTCAAGCTAGAAAGAACATAGCTCATTTGTCCAATTTGTTAGCACAATCACCAGGTACTTCAACTTCATCTTCCAACTCATCCATCTCTTCCAATTCTTCCAATTCTTCCAATTCTTCCAGTTCTTCCAATTCATCCAATTCCTCCTCAAACTCAATTAGATCTTCAACCCAACCTTTAACAAATGCTCAACCTTTATCAAATGTTTCCAATTCTTTATCTGATTCGGCAGAGCCAGATGCACCAACTACGAGACATTTACAATCTATTCCTTCCTCCGCTTTAGAATCTATATATGCTCCACATATAGGCGCTCCAATTTTAGCATCACACAATCCACAATTCCCAACAACAATTAGATGAAAGTCAAGCCATGCTGACATTGGATCTAAACACGCAAGAATATGATGAGCTCCTTGCAAAAAATCACCATCTTTTATCATAATTTTTGATGCTTTTAAAATCAGATCCGCTAACGTTACCTCATTGGCGTCGGTTTCCAATTCCTTAAAGCAATTAAGGAATATTTTTTTATCTAATTATTCAATCGTTTTTCTTCAAGAAACAGGAATTGGTACACCAGAAACTATAGACACTATAGAATATACTGGCTCCATTCAAGGTTTTAATTTTTATTCTTCATCAGACAGTTTTTATTGCGCTATTATGATTAATGAAAATACAGATATTGAGATTTTATCCACACAACATGAGTTGAATGTAAAATTTGAACAATCCGAATTAGGTAATTATGTTTTTGATATTTTGATTCGCTTCAATAATATCAATATTCGTCTTATTAATATTTGCACCCCTATTATTTCAGCAGACAGAGAAATGTTGTTCCAGATGCTAAACCAATTTTTACATGAGCTACCCCGAAATGAATATCATATTATAGGTGGGGATTTCAATGATGTTTTGTCCAAATTTGATGTGGTACGTCCTTCCGGTAGAGTTAATTACGTTCCTTTCAGAATGGGACTTGCCGCTCAAGCTTCATCAAATCTTCTATCCCAGAATGATTATATTGACGTCTATCGTACTTTGTATCTATCCAAATATGAATTCACAAACTATATGAATTCAAACTCAGCTGCTAGAAGATTAGATTATTTTTTTATTTCTCGTCCTCTCCAAAGAATGGTAAAAGGTTATCAAAAATTAGACCGAAAAGGATCCACCCATCATCCCATTGAAATTTCGCTAGTCAACACAAATATCAGAAAAGGAAAAGGTTTCTTTAAGTTGCCTAATGAAATTGTTAAGCATGAGCTTTATAACCAATTCATTACCGATTTTGATTGGGATGATTTTTCTTTATATCC